>BRZM01002536.1:72435-84574 GCA_033238685.1 Lates japonicus | reverse complement strand
CAGTGGTGCTTCAGTGATCATCCCCTCCCATCTTGCTTTAGCCTCACTGTTAACCATCAAATATCAGCTCCTTCCTTTCATATACCTTCTTCCTCCAGCCACCTGCGGCCTGTGGTGAGAACCACAATCCACAAACTATCATGTAAGTAACATGGAGAGGTTTGTAATACACCAAGGTCAGAGTTAAAGGACCGTTTAAGGACAATCCTACCACTCTGAAGCTGGGAGGATGTGAGAATCTGACATTAAGTTTCCCACTATACTTCCCATGTCTCGACTACTAGTCTCCACAACCTCTATTCACTGGCTGCTGCTCTTTAATTATAGAAGGCCTGAGAAACCATTCAGACACTCATATTTGTTAATAATTCAATAACATTCGTAAACTTGTTAGTTGTCGATGATACTTAAATGTAGACAGTAGTATTTCCATTTTATTCCACTTTCTGCTTCTACTCTTCTACTTTTAGAGGTTACTACTGTACTTTTTACTCCACTACATTTATTTGTATAAACAGTAGGCCTACACAGTAATTAGTTCCATCTCAACCATCTACAGTATTAAAATGCTGCCTATACATTTACGTATCAGTAATAATATTTCAGTAGCATAACATATTATATAGTAATATGAATTTTAAAAGGGGCATACTGTAAACAAATACTTTTACTCTTTTCACAGTTCATCCAAATCTGTTTATTCTGAGCCAAACAGGTTTTTAAAGTTTGTAATTGTAAGCTGGTCATTCTCAATAAGATTATTTTAAACTTGTTAATACATCCAACCTTTCAGTTTTCAGTTTATCTTTCACCCAGTAGCAGACAGTCAGAGTAGCTGGTCAATCAACAGATTCAAGACACAACTAAGCAACAGTGAAGAGGACAGTGGTTTTATGTGGACACTATCTCAAAGATAGAGGGAGCACAGGTACAAGAGAAAAGTTAAATACTCACCAAGTATCTCTGTAAGCTGTCTCTCTGTGTGTTTTATCGTTTTTCTCTTTTTACCGTTTTTCTCTACTGCCGCAGTAGTAGTGTAACTGTCATAGCCACTGTTTGGATGTATACTGTAATAACAAGCTAACTTATACTAAAAGTCATACTAATACTAAAAATAAATAGAGCTTAATAAGCAGGATTCTGTGGCACATTTTGGCATGTACCAGCAGTAAAAACACAGGTGAAACTAATATAATTAACAGTGGCTCTGTTACATTTCAGAGCTAAACTAGCCTAGCATGCACAGTGAACCTGCGCCATAGGACATTTTTGACCTGTTAAATGCAGGTGTAACCTAAGGATAGTTGTATTCCATGTATGTGCTTCATTATCACAGTTATTTAAATATTTATTCACATTGAAGCTACTTTACGTATGTTTTGAATGTTCTATCAACTCTGCTTAACGGATCTTTTAAAGCACTAATGTGTTATGAGAAGAAGAGTGACTTATGTGATGGGAAACTCTTATCAATTTACATATTTTGTGCATTTTCCGACATGCTTTTCAACAGCATACCTGAACACTGAGAGTCTGAACTGGAAGCTGGCCTGGGGGGCTATGTTGGATAACTTGGATAAAAGGAGGCACAAGCAGCACACAGCAGGCAGCTCTGGCTGGAGGTGAGTGCTACATGACTCGTCTTGAGCTGAGTTGTGACCTCTTAACCAAACTCCCCAAGGGGTCAAAGATCAAACTGGGCAGCTGTACTCAACAGCAGCATGATACCCTATACTTTTTCAGTCAGTCCCCTGACAGTGAGTTAATGATTTTCCAGAGCTGATTACACAAACAGAAATTAGAATCAAACTTTACTGAACTAAAAATGTGTCAGATTAGTCAAGAGCTAGACAGAGGCCTGTTCCTTGCGTCACTTATACGAAATCCTGGAGACGTTGAGTTTTCTGGTGTTGAGTTATGGTTGGGTAAATTATGATGAAATCAAATTACTGTGAAACACAGATAATAACGTGAACACACATAATGAAGGACTACAGCATGTAGAAAGGGGCAGTAGTAAGAAGTAGGTGAACAGATTGCTTTGGTTTAGTAGAAGTGGAAATATTTTTTATTGCTTTTTAAAAAAAAATTATATATCCTTTACATCATAACTATTTTTCTAATGTGTGCAGTAGGTGTAGAGTGAAGAAACTAAAAAAATTATGGATCATGAATTTTTCCTGTCTTTCAAGCAACCACTGGTCATCATGTCATGACTGTGTGGTATGAGCGCCAACTTGCAGAAACGTGTAAGCTGCTTGACTGTGATCCATCACAGTGAAAACACTGTCACTTCTACTTCTTGTCAAAATCACTGCATGGAAATGTTTGGTGCATTCAAGTTCAAGACTCAGAATCAGCTGCTAAACAGGGGGGTTCAAATCAATTTTTACAATGTCCACGTTTGTTAATTGTTTGTCTTCTGTCTTCAGACACATGAGGAAAGAAGTGGAAGTCAGAGTCAGCACTGCGCAGTTGAAGTGTTGTTGTTGTTTTTTTCTTTACAGATCAGTAGAGCAATTCAAAATGAGCTGTCTTTGTTATTTGTCTACAAGCACATTTTGTGGCACATCTCAGCACCAAACAATGAATGGAGTTATTAGAGGTGAAAGTGAATGTCTCTATTTAATACTACTGCAGAGTTTGAGCTCATATCTGTTGCTCAAATATTGGAAAATGCTATTCCTCTGACTTTCCTAACATACATTTGTAGCAGTTTAAGACACTTACTTACAATATTTTGTGACAGGAGTGTGTACTGGGCCTCTGTGCTGTTTTACAATGACATAATGACTTTGCTTTGCATTTATACAGAATTGCAATGGGAAGGAGCCCAACCCAGCATTATATACTGTATTTGGCCTCTTGCATAAACACAGCAGCTTAAAACTAGTGCTTTTGTGCTTATTTTAGTTTGTAACGAATCTTCTAAAAAAGAGTCTTTGGATCTATTAGGAGCATCGTGGTGAAAATGACTCAGTACCAGTGGATTCCTGTGTAGGATAGTGTGTATGGGCTGAAACAGCAGTCATGTAGCATTACACGTACAAGACCATGAGATGAAAAAAAAAACATGTGAGGCTGCAGCTGTTACAAACCAGTAACTAGTTTTAATGTTACGGTTGATTGGTGTATATGACAGTCACAGACAGGCAGACGTGCATCAGACATGCATCCAGACTGCACCACATCAGACGCCTACAGTAGCAAACACACCCTGTCATTTTGGAATATGAATAGTGACATACAGTAAACCTCCCACAATGCATCACTCATCCAGTCTGTGCACCCTGCTTCATGGGCTTCCATTTGGAGGCTGCAGTATTTCAGTGCCACCCCTGTGGGTGCACACTGCACCCTGTTCCAGGACAGTTCTGAACAACTCACTCACAGGGTGGGAGGGAGACACACACTCATATGAGAAGGAGCTCTGTGAATGAGGCCTGACTCCCACTGCCCACAGAGCAAACCAGGAAATGTGTGAGAGAAGATTTTAGTCAGTACCGGCTGAGAAGAACAAACCTCTGCTCTATATTGGTAGCACGAGTGTCTTCAAACTGCATTATAAGAGGGTTCAGTGTACAAAAATATCACACATTATACATGCAGTGTTTGTCACATGGCCCTGCGTTTAATGTCAATAATAATGTCAAATGTTAATGTTTAATGTTAATCAAAAACGTGACATTTAAGTGAGAGAAGCAATCTGATATTTGGTACTTGCATATGTACATACATTATATAAATATAAATATAAATACAAATATAAATACTGCTGACATACTGTAAATTTAGTCCTCAGTTAGTCTTCAGTTAACTGTCACATTTATTGACATGTGATCGTGTCCATGATTTTAATCTTCACTCTTTCCTACCAAGTCTACTGACAATGTATTGTTAGGACTTTTTTAAGTCCTAACAATACATTGTACTTACACTGTAATTGGACTTTTTAAAGATTTTAGTGTGTGTCTGAGATTGAGTATAAATCCAAGTCTCAGTGTTTGTGTTGCAGCCAGTGTTGAATCAAACAACTGACAGTTTTGTGACAGGCTGAGTTTCATGGCTGTTGTTTGATGCTGGTGTTAAAGTTTAAGCCCACTTTCTGGTTGAATCATAAATCTGCCTGTGCAAGAGTCAAGGTAGATGGCTCTGTTACTGAACTATCAAAACACACACATATACACACACACACACACACACACACACACACACACACACAGGGTTAGAGCTAGTTGAGGCCACCCACCCTTACTTAACAGTGGCCCCTCTATCTTCCCATTCAGCCAGGGTGATTCCCTGCGTTCTTCACCCCTGCTGCAGTCAACAACCCACCATTTGGCCACTTCAGCTCATTTTCCATGACCTTCACTAAACTTTTCTTCTGTGTCCAATGATCCCAAAACAGTGTCAGAACAGACTACTCTCAGTGTGGACCTCTAACTTCACCCTGACAACTGTAATAAGGACGGTGCAGCAGAGGGGGTACAGTATATTTGCTGCAGAATAATTCTGCCGTCTGTTTTTTAACAGCCACAGCTTCACATACCAAGGTCATGCAACTCTCCTAATTCTACATTTTTGTCCTGGGGGCTCAGAGTAGACCCGCCCCGGCCAGGTGGTGTACATGCACAGCTTTACCTTCGGCTCTTTCTTGATTGGCTGAAAGCAGAGCTGTGTGGTAGGTAATAGATTGTTCTATTAATGGAGGGAAATTGGTGCAGCAGTCAAACTGTCTGCGTGGAGTTATTGTGCTGTGTTCCCCAGCAATTTTACAAACTTTTAAAAACCCTATCAACTAAATTTATATTATGGCTGAAAGAAATGTTTTATTGTGGCTGACTGAGGTTTATGAGCATAAGGTGGAGAGCAGTTATTTAAACAAGGGTGAACAGCCACAAAAGTTTGAAAGCTGTTTTCTATGACAAACCTACCTGAGATCTGGATGCCAACTGTTATTACTCCACAGTGTGGCACTCTGCGCCTCATACGGCATCAATAAAACAGTAATTATCAAGTCATCTCACATAGGAGCAGCCTTGAAATTATACTTTTATCAGCTGAAGCCATCACTTTAGATGCCTCTCAGCTACAATGAGCTCAGACAGAGGGACATTCCTGACTTTCTGAGACATTTAAATGGCTTGTTGCATGTCTGGCTGCAAAACTGCTGCTTCCTTTCTCATGCTCTGTACTATCAGGCTGCTTCCCATTACAAACACCTGTAGCCCAGACCAGGCTGACTTTACTTCATGACATACTTTTTTTTTCTCTGCACAGTTGAGACAGACCTTTCAGACAGTGTGAACAACAGAAACCTGCTTGAAGAGACCTTTACTGATTACATTAATCTTAGATCTGATTGTTTAAATCATTATTTTAGAGCACTGCCATCACAATTCCTAAAGCATACCTAATTTACATTTGAGAGATGACTCACACAGTATGTGTCCAGACCTTTCTCTTTCTGGTGATTAAAGATACATGCAACCATAAACATTTGGCAGCAGGTGAAATACTGATGAATGTATTAGACAGTAACCAAGTGTTGTGTGGAGCATATTTATGAAAAAGAGAATATTACATTTGAACCAAACCCATTGGATGCTCTAAACACAGATTACAGTGCAATAAATGACTGTTGTAAATGATGTGTAACACATAAATGTAAGTGGCTCTTTTGGACCCCAGTGTATATCTTGGGCCTGCATGAGCCTTCTGAAAATGGAGACAGCATTTAGCCAGATGTTAATTCTGGTGTTCTGGTAGACCACATTGAAAATACATGGTTGTCACTGGCAGGGTGCAGTGTATGACAAGGAAGAGTCATTTGAATGGCAAAAAATATATCCCCCAAAAACCTCAAAACCTTGGCACAGAAACCTTCAGACAAATGAAGCCCTGGCTTTCCACTGATTACCTCAAATTAGACCAGAACTGGGTTAGACTAATAAAAGTCCCATGATGACTGAGCTGATACAAGATTATAAAGTGTATTTATTCTCATGAAATACTGTAGTAGCCAGAAATAATGTTAGTGAAGTGAGGGAACTTTTTCTTGCTGTTATTAGACAGCGGACTGGAGTGAGTGTGAAGAAAGAGCTCTTTATACTCTCCTGTGCAGAGTGTAAACAGTTACAGACAGTGGCTGGTGGTTGGCTCGAGGGTGCCTGTGAAAAGTGCTTGTGTTTCAGTACCATGTCAGGTAAAACTCATAGCAAGGAAAAGGACATTTTAACATTTTTGCTGGTGCGATGCCCAGTTAACATGTCGAAGAGGTTTTGAATCCAGGGCTCTCTTTGTGGCACATAACATCCTGTGTTTTTTGTTAAAATGTCTCCTGTACTGAGGCTTTAAATGGCTGCTCTGTCAACAAGTAGGTTTGCATTTTGCCCCTACTTCAGTGAATAACCAAACAGCAACAGCTTTATATTTTCTTGAGTTGTTGTTTTACTGGTTTTGACTCTTTCTGGCATTTCAGTGGTTACTGAATCCACCTCTGTTCACCAGCAGCACAGCATAAGTCCTTGATGTGTCTCTTATCTCATCTGACCTTATTTCACCATTGGAGCCTTTACTAGCTCATCTTGATTGATTAGTTCATTAATCTGAATTATAAAGTTGTGTGCACTGGCCGCTCATCGTTCTGGTTTTATTTACCTGGTTTGAGTCCTGACAACACAGAACATTTAACCCTCTTGTTCTATTTGGAGGATTCGTGTTCCTCAGTAACAGTTGCTTTCCGCAGTTTTCACTCATAAAAGAAGATAGATTGAAGAAGAGAACAGCTGATAAATTGGCCAGGCTGATGATGAGCTCATTGCTGATATATTTCAGCTGAAGAATTATGAGAAACCGAAGAACAGAAGTACAAGATGCATTTTGCACAGTGTCGCCTTGTATAGTTTTTTTTCCATCACAGACTAGGTGACAGGTTTTCTAAACTACCTCTCATGACATTTCTTATCGTAAGAATTAAAGCAAAATGTTGTACACAGAATGGGTGATATAAGAAAATGTATATTGACTAATATATGAAATACATTGTTTAATTCTTTTTTAAAAACCATCAATGTCTGAATTACCCCTGAATGTTTTAACAATAACAGGTGAGTTAGCTGTAGCCAGTAGCTGGAGCACTGCTCATGCACAAGGCTTCAGAACAAAAACAGTGTAACTGCCACAGTACATGTAACATGAGTTTAAATGTGGGTGACGAATCGCTATCAGGACTCAGAAATGGTCGGTTTGTGCTTGTGAGGCTCAACAAAGCGGGACAGGAAGAATAAACACCTGGTCCCAAACAAATGGCAGGACTAAGCAAAAACTAAGACTGCGTATGGAGTTGAAGACTTGATACACAGCAGCAACTTGTTATGTCTTGATTCAGAATATAAACAATGGTCTTCCAGCAAAGGAACTGCCCACTATTCACAAGTTACTGAGCAGAATCACTAATCCTATCTGCCCATTAGTAAGAGAGCAGACTGCATGTATAAAAAGAGATTATTCATCACTGGTCTGGCAGCAGTTAGTTGGCTTGGTTATCTGTTGGTTTTAGGGCCATCTCAATAGTGGAGACAGTAACAATTTTGGACAAAGGCTGATTGTTAATATAATCACAGCTGATAACAATTACATGCATGCTGGTAATCATGGAGAATATCTGAGACAGGCTATATGTTTTATTAATTGATTTTTACATTTTTGTATAATTATGAACTGTTAATGATTACAAATCATCACTAATGTTGAGGTAGAGATCAAGGATACGGCTGCCAACACAGCTGTAACTGCTGCCAAGAAGTACTGCAGGCATACTTAGCTGACTCAGCAGAATCAGTCTGTGACTCTTACACCCAGCAGATGACAGACTTAGACTGTGTGTTATAGTTGTCTGTAGTGGGGTCACAGTGCAATTCCTCTAACAGAGGAAGTGTGTACTGGCAGCATTTTTGAATGAAGGGGGATGTGCTTGCTCATCGTCCTTCCCTATCTGACAGGGAAATCAAACCAGCAAACTTCAAATCACCTTCCTGAGGCTGCCATCTGCCGTTGCTTCACATCTCTCAGTTGCATCATTCATTACTGACTGCCTTAAGGCCCTAAGGTTGACACGCGACTATCTGACAAATTATTTTATGAACTGGAAAAGTCAAGAAAGTAAAAGAAATTAAGCACTTCTTAATTCTGTGATTGGAATACCTTACTGTGAATCAAAACAAAGATGGCTTTCACCCATGGAACCCATGGAAGACACCGAGCCTTCTTTGGGAATGAATGCCCTTGCTTTCTGGAACCATGAGAGGATGAGATGTAGCATAAACTTCTGCCCAGACACCACCATCCCAGAAATGGCTTTTCTTTCTGCCATCATAATCCAGGAGGAGCACTGACATTGCTTGGCTGGAAACAGGCTGAGTCTGGCTGGCTGAAGGACGAGCTGATGAGTTGCACAGAGCCTGGTCAGATCCACAGATAAGGAGCGACTGTCCTCTGACTGACCCCTGCTTCCTAAAAGGCTATTAGATGAGGAGCTCTGAACTTTCATCCCCCTGCAATCACTCTTTATGGTTGTTTAGTGCATTTCAGTCATCTGTCTTTTTGGGACATTTATACACAGTGATTTGCAGAAAACTCTTTGAAGAGGACAATCAGTTATCTCACACTGTTGGCAGATGACTCCATGTTTTAAAAAGCAGAGTGACCCTGTAGACCTATTCACTGAGTTAAGGAAACTGATATATACATTTGGCTTTTGAGAAATGAATTGACAAATGTTAAGTCAGTTAAAAATGAATAAAATTAGCAAATAAATGACTGCTTTTTTGTTTTTGTTTTTGTTTTTTTGTTCATGACTTGCTGAGAGAAACCAATGAGGTATTGTTCATCTGCATAGATGGCATTCAGAAGGAAAAACCAACATGAAGTTTATAGGACCGCTCACCAGTCATGAGAACAGCTTCAGTCTGTAACTCTTCCTTCAAAAGATTTTCCATCAACTGCGTTTTGGTGATGGTGGTGAGAGCTCTGTCCAAAACCTTCTTTGTGTCTAACCAGGTTGAGATCTGTCAAAGTGAAGTTCACAAAATAACATGCTCATACCAAAAGAGTTAGTCTTCCGTCATGTCCGGAACATGTGAAATGTTTCCCTCCACTGGTCTGTTTTATCTACATTTGTTTTATCTATCCTGCAGGATCAAAATTCTCTGTTCTTTCATGTTTCTGTCAAATTTCAACTACTGTGTGTTTGAAGAAGATATCTATTGTCAGCACTTTCGTGGTACAGTGACAGACTGATTTTCTTCACACAACACAAATTTCCCAAGCAGTTAATTAGTTAGTAATTAGTTGTTTGTGTGGTTTTGCTTTGCTTTCTAGTGGTGTCTATCATAGCTACTTTTTAATTTGTTGAGGTTAAACAGATTTTTATGAAGTGATTATAGTGTGATTTGTGTGTTGTGTTCATTAGACTCCTGGGAAGAAGTAGGCCAAAAGAATCTCTGTATTTATGCTGCTGATAACAGCTGTCATCAATATTTTATCAGTAGGACAGAAACACCCTACATGCACCCTTCTGCCATTTCATCATTCCCAGGTCGTTACCTTTTTCAACTTTGTCCCTGTTTTAGTTTTCCTCTCCCTCAGCTCAGACGCACCTGGGAGAGACTTGGGGTGGGGGGGGGGGATCACAGCTAATGGGTGGACCTGAAGGAGAATTTCCAGCCCGGATTTGCTAATCGGGGGCTGTCTCTCGCTGGCCCCTGTAATCGTGGCTCTGGTTTGTGGAGCTTGCCCAGCCCTCTGTCCGTGGACGCACCAGTGTACTGGGACTGCACTCTGTGTGTTTCTGCCAGCCTGACTACCTTCACTGTGAAGGCTGGGCACTGGGAAGAGACTGGGGCCCTGTTGTGGCTGAGAGAAGAGGCTAAACTCATCACATATGGCTTTTTGTAGGACAGTTTCCATCATCATTTGGGATTGTGGAAGGGACGTCATTAAAATCACCTGAAGTCGCCTAAAAGTTTGATTCACTTTGTGGGCGCCTGACCATGGAGATGCAAAGGTGGTCCACAAGGTGGAAAACGAAAAGGTGGGTTTATGGATTCCACTGTAACCGTATTCATCACTTTAACCCGGTTCTTGCAGCTAATGTCAGAGCAGGTAAGATTATTAGGACCGACCAAACTCTAATGAACTTTATCTGGCTGAAGGGGACGGAGTGGAGACTGGCTGAGAAACTCGGTAACTGATGATGGAGATTGGGGATTAACTGATTTACCTGGACACAGCGCCATGTTTGCTTCATAGTCAGAACATACATGTATTTTCCCCGTTCCACAAACCAAAGTAATTGAACAAGGCGAGACTACCTGCATATACCTGTATGACTAAGTGGAAGCCACCAAACCCCAAAAGCTCAGGTACAGTAAAACTGAAGCCTGCTCACCACTGTAGTGAAGCTAAAGCCTGTTCTAGAGGCAGCCCAGACAGGACAGGCTCTCATAGGGGGTAACTGCTTGAGGTACATTTTTGTTGGCCAAAACATTTTATTCATTAACAAACAATTTACCGTACGCTTTTACGCATGAATGGAAGCGTCCGCTCCGAAGATGAGACACCCAAGCACGAACCATCCTAAGCCGCTGGTATGTGCTTACAGAGATCAGGACGACAGAGCAGCCTTCCTTAAGATTCACTAGGCTGAGAAAGCCTTGTTTGAACTGTGGTCCGCTGCGGATGTGGGACACGGTTAGCAGGGTGGATTTCAAACAAAGGACACTGACATTTGTCGGACCTCGACTACCCAGGGTTACATACATTACAAATGTTGAAATTGCACTGGAAACCATGCGAAAGTACTCATATTAACATAAAACTCTATAGTGTTAGTCAGAAGGGAAGTTAAGTTGTAAAATACTGTAATGAAATTCTCAAATGTTGCTCATTGTCATTAGCTAAATTCAGAGAGAAGCAGCCTGTTGATAAATGAACGCAGTGAATATAATTGTACACCTGCAGACTGAAGGACAGACTGCCCATAGATAGATGAATAGACGGATAATTGGAGGTTTGTGGGAGTTATAAACAGTTTTTAAGACATGAGGTTGTTCTATCGCGCAGCTTTTTAGTCTGATAATAAATATGTAGCTGTAAAAGTGGATCAGTGATCTCAGACCAGTCAGTGCAGCGCCTAGAGCCTGTGTGTTTACAGGGGCTATGTGGTCAGGCAGGTTCACCCCGTCTCCACAGTGCCCTGGTCCACACTTTCGAAGCCCAAAAGCTGGCTTGTGCAACCAACCCCCTCCTCCCAAGTGCCCAGCTCTTCCCTCAACTTTGCACTTAGATGTTTGGTCAACTGCAGGACAACGCTGTGTTGTGTGAGTCGTGGGAACATTTCCATACTGAGCAGTTATTTGATGATGGTCCTTGTTGCACTTCCTACATTTCAGAGCTCTTTCAAAGAGCAGGCTGCATACGGGTTTCCAGCCTGCAGCCATAATGGCCACAAGTCACAGGGTTCAGGATTACAGGCCTCATATCTCATCCTATAGACAACCTGTCAGGATTTATTGTTGCAATACAGGTAGAGATTTAGGAAACATCTTTTATCTGCAGAGGAAAGTTTTTTCCGGGATTGAAATTCAGCCTTGTTTTTTTTAGATAGGCTTTGGGTTTTGAAAGGTTTCATGACACATGAGTGGTTACACGTCTCATCTTTCAATCAAATAGTTAAGAAATTACAGCAAGAAATCACAAAAGGTTGGAGAGTTAGTGGAGTTTCATTGTGCTGCAGTTTATATTGCACACATAGGATTACAGCCTGCTCAGGAGAAACCAGTTTCAGTTTACTTCAGATTGAAAAATCTCACCTTTCTTTCTTCTCGCCTCTGCCTCTTTTTAAATCTTAAGTAATGTGTGCTGCAGGCTCTATGTTCCAGGGTCTCAGCTGCCTCTTCAGAGCTCTTTATATAGCCTGAGCTGTTTCTGCAGGGTGCCCTCCATCTTGCAGTGTACAGACACGTGCTTCAGCCTCAAGCGCAGGCCAGATGTGCATTCCAGCAGACAAAGCTAGCATTTTCAGAGTCCCTGCCTAATGCTCAACCAGGAATATTTAGCTAATCAGCCCTTGGTAACT
>BRZM01002536.1:0-72335 GCA_033238685.1 Lates japonicus | reverse complement strand
ATGAGAGTAAATACAAGGGAGGAAAGTGAGATAAAATGCTTTGAAAGAAATGGGAGCAGGTCTCAGTCAAGTTTCCTTGGGAATGACACCAGTATAAAGCCGTCTTGTTTGTAACAGCATGGTACGGGGAAGTTAAAAAGGATCGGGGGGTATATGAGAGAGAGAGACATTCTGGCTGAAGATATTGGCCAGTCTCAGGGGCTGCAGGTGAAAAAGGTCCTCCTCATTTACCAGCCAATTTCACCTTTCTGTAAAAGATGTAAAGGCTGAAGATGACACAGCAGGAGGGTTTATGATATCAGTACACTCGTGTAGCACTAAGTGAAAAGGGATGAGCAGAGACTGTTTTGGCCTCCTGTTCTAGGAGTAGTGTTATGTTATCTCTTGGAACACACTGCTCCATCACCTGTAGACATAATGGAATTGTATCAGATTAGTTCATCTGTGTCTTACGGTAATGTGTGTGTCACTGCTCCTCCACCCCTTGCCCTCACAATTTGCATAATGATATTTGGAGATCAACAACTGAGCAACAGGGGCGGTCTTGATTGATTTAAGGGGTTGGTTAGAATTTTCTCTCTCTCCAGACTCAGAGGTAGATCCTTATTGCCACCTAGGTCCCCTGCTGGTAACTATGTGGCCTGTTTGCTTAGCCCTGAGGCAAACTCACACCAACTCATCAGATGCACTCTTTTTTTAAAACCTGTGCACACTCATTGGCCACCTTAATGGATTGGCCAGTATTGTTCTCGGCACCTCTGTGCGGTCGCAGCCTGGCCACATTGCCACATCTGGAACATACTGAGTCCTGGAGTTTGAACTGAAGCAACTGCAGGATCTCATAATGGGTTCCTCAGTTCCTCTCCAAAGTAAAAGTAGCTATTTCATCCTTACAAGCCTCAAAAGGCCAAAGGCGGCCTTGCTGATGGCATTCCTACAGAAACACTCTGCTGATGTCTTTATACGATTTTGCTTGTCTTTGTTTCTGCTGTTTCCTCTGGGGAAAGAGTTGGATACGTGGTGGGTTGACAGTTAGAGGATGCGACAGTTTATTTGTCTTGTGCCACAGACTGACTGGTCCAGCTCTTTGCCTTCATTAAGGAGTGCATTGGTCTGAGTGAATCTGAGCAGTGCCTGCAGCACCTTCATATTCAGTGGGAATAGATTCATGTTGAAACAGGACTTGTCCCCAAACCAGATACTTTTCTGAATGAATGAAACAGTATAATTGCATTTCTTACCACAGCTGTTTGAGTTTTGAGAGCAACATCTGACATTTTCAATATCTCCTTGTCAAAAGTTTAAGAGTTAAAGAGCAGTGGCTTTGGCGTCGCCAGAAAGAATGGCTGATGCTCAGACACCTTAGCATGCTTATTTACCTACAAAAACAGATTAGTGACATTTCCGTCTGTTATTGTGCCTGTATTAATCAGATATTGGTTTGCTCTGTGGAGTAAGAGTGATGCAGTGCCTGCTTTATTTTAATATATGTCACTGAAATCCTTGCACAGTTCCCAGACGTATCCCAAATAGCCCATGTAGCAGGGGTCAGTACACTGCAGCACTTCATTCACTAAGCTAATGTTTTTGTATACTGAGGAGAATGTTTTGATCAAGAGGTGTAATGATAATGCTTTCCCATGGGTCTCCTAGACACCATCAGGCCACACAGGCTCTTTTATATACAGTGCATCAGACTGAAGGAAATGGAAAAGTCCAGAGAGCCTCTGGTGAGCCTTATCAATGTAAAACCTATCCAGGTGTTATAGAACTGGATCTCCCTATTGCTTTATTGTTCATTATACTCTTTACTTGAGACATTTCCCGTTAGATGAGCCCTGTGGATCCACGGTGAGGCAGCATTCCTGACTTAACAAATGGGGGAGTTTTGTGGTGTAAAAATCAATGTTATTAATATTTGACGTACTATGGGGAAACATGCAGTGGCTCTGTCACTGCATGATGTTTATTAGCAAAACAGGACAAGCACTCATAAATGTATTTCAGATGTTGGCCAGTCATATGACCAAATGAAAATAAAATACTTTGATGCATTTAATGATACTGTTGTTCCATCCATGGTGTCAATGAGCACACAACAAATGTTGCCTACAGTCTATATTACATTACAACTGATGTTTTCTTTTTTTTTGCTTCTGAACAGAACCAGTGGATGTTCTAAAAGTACTAAATTTCAAAAATTATCGAAGGAGTAGCCCGAAAACAACAAGTTTTGCACAAACCGAGCATCAAAGCAGGACTCAGCTTACCCAGAGTGGCCAAGCAGGTCAGATCAGTGCCCCCCACACGCAGTTATTCCTAGTGAACACATCTCTCAGCCTTTAAATCGATCAACTATCATGTGTGTTTCAAGGTGTATTCTCCTCAACTCTGCTGTCATGTCTCAGCTTTGTACTGCCAATGACTCCGTTGACTGTTGCTGAAACAGAGGCAAGACTGAGCAAAGTTTTTACTCTCTAGACAAAAGTGAGCCACATAAAAAGCCAAAACATCTGCAGCAATTATCTTTATGTAACTGATTCCTATAAGCTCCAAGCTCCTGTGATGCATAATGCTGCTATATTCTTCAAGGCACATGTACCTCCTGGGTCTTTTACATTACATTTAGTAAGGTTAACAAGCAAAGAAATTCTTATGAAATGGCTGTAGGTCACATGTTAGAGTGTCACCCATCAGTGACACAGTGTGTATGGTGCATTAAAAGTGAACTCAACATTCACTTGTCTTTTCCACCTCCCTCCTCTGTCTGTGCAGGTGTTTTTCTGGACTTCTCTCCATCCACAGCCACAGTCGCCCCAAGTCCGGCCTCAGTCTCTTGCTGTCCATTTGCAATGGGCAGGGGTCCCAACAACTGGGTGTGGAGGTGGGGCGCTCACCTGTCTTCTGTATGAGGATCAGACTGGTAAAACCAGCCCCGAGGACTACCCCCTATTCGCCTCTCCAACCTTGCTGGCGGAAGATACGTCTAGTCTCAAACATGCTGCCTTGCTTTGACTCTGATTGAAGCTGATTCAGAGAAAGGGTGTTGTAGCATCTGAGGAGGACTGAGGTCAGTGGTTAAAATGCTTTAGATGATGCAAAGATTAATCACTGGACTTAAAACTTGACCCAGGCCCTCAAGCTGTGCCAGTTTGTAGCAATGAATGACTTGATAGAAAGTCATGGCATATTGTTTATATTTTGTTGTCGTTTGGCCAAGGTGCCAAGACGGATGTTTTGATAATGGTCTTATCAACAGTCCTCTTATCTGATCATATATTTTGTCGTTTGATTAGTCAATACATTGTCTGCAGTAGAGGTGGTTGTCTGTACATTAATGATCTGAGTATACATGAATATGCAATCTCATGAGAGGTGAATTATTTGGTGGCATGTGATCCTAAAATAGTTAATAATCAAGTCAACTAAAAGATTCAAACTGTCAGACATTTTCTGATTTCACTGACTTGTTCTTCTTGATAAAGCAAGAAAACAACCCAGATCCTCTTCCTATTTGCACCACGGTGCTCCTCACGGATTATCCATCCCATCGGGGGTCCGTGGGCACAGAGACAGGTCAGAGACTGGGAGACACTGGATTATTAAGTTTGTGAGGACTGCAATGGGCAGCCTGGCCTCATCCATGAACTCACTGCCTCTGTTATTTTAGAGGGGAAGGAAGGAGGGGAAAGACGATATAAACTTCTTTTGCCCCCTTGGATTCTCTCTGACAGAAGCAGTGGTGCTAACGCACGGCATAAAACCTGATTATCTGCTCCCCAGGTTCAGAAATCCAAATTCTCGCATGAGAGCTTAGAAACCTTGACATGAGCCTGTGTGCAGGGCGAGAGAATAAATAAACAGACAGGCTGGCGGGGAAAGAGCGCCATTTGAATTTAGTATTTTATAGGGTTTTCCAGTGTTATTAAAGTGTTCTTTCCTTGCTGAACATACTAGCAGAGGACAGTTTGTTTCTGAACTTTCAAAGTCATAGCTTGGTCCTGTTTTCTGCCTTCAATGGGCTTAAGATGAGATCTAGATGTGTACACAGTTATCATGATAGAAGGTAATAAATCCTTAAAAATCTCATGTCAGCCAATAACTCACTTTATGTGCAGGTTACCAGCAAGACAAAGTCTGATCAGCGTTGTAACCCCAAGTCTTAGTAGCTATTTTGTCCAGTATGGTTTTGTGACCCACTCTCTGAGGGCAATGTTCTCTGTGAAGTTTTAACACTTCTTGGTCGTTGAAACCGCCATTCGTCTAAATCTTCAGTGACTGCAGCTCAGGCTTCATACAGCCTGAAATCCCTGTGGATGTATTCATTGTTCCTAAGAGCATGTACCAAGCTTGAAGAGGCACAATATTGATGAGGGTGAAGAGGCATTATCCCTTTCTTTAAAGGGAATGGGAGGTTCTGATGAGCTGTTGATTTTATACTGTAGCTCTTATATTGAATTAAACTCTTCAAATATGTTTTGAAAAGACCAGTGTCACAGTTTCCTTTTCAAATACAGTGTTATATCTTCCTCTGATTATAATACCTTAAAGTTTGGGATATTTGTTAAAACCATTGAAGTCAGCATTTGCTTTTCTTCATGTAAAGTGACAAATAATCCTTCCTGCTGTCTGACCTAAGCTCAGAGAGTGTTGCATGCTTATTTTCCTCTAAAAGCTTCCTGCCTGCCCTGGAATGTGTTTCTGTGATCTCACTGTGTTCAAAGACTGGGCATTGTTCTCCTCCTGATAACAACATTTGCCATACAGAGAAATGAATGTGATATCAGATACGCCTCATACTGGCATCTTGAGCTACAGTAGGTGCCAGGTCTCATCTTCCACCTCAGAACAATGTTTTGACTGTGTGTCTCCTGCTCTGGCAGAAGCAGGCCTTCCTGGATCCTGACACACACTTTTCTAATGTTCTATGTGTCTGTCATACTTGATAGCCAGAAGGAGGATTAAGTTTGGGTTTAATGAGTGTAATCCCGTGTTAAACAGGGCCAAAGTGTGGGGGGCAAGGGGAATGCTGGTCCTGCTGCCTGGTATGTAATAGTCCTTAAGTGCAGTGGCAAATGGTCCACAGGCAGGGAGTGTCAGACTCACATGTGACCTCAGTTAACCACTTGCATCTAGATTGCTGTCGATCAAATACTCATTCTAACTCCTGTTGTCTGTGTTTTTTTTTTTAGAGCATTTCCCTCTGTAATGATTCCCATCATATGACAGAGCCTTGGAGGTTTCTTTCTCCTTAAGGGTGTTTTGTCATGTATGGGTGGATTATAATCAGAGATGCTGATGAGGTGTCCTTATAATCAAACAGCATCTTATTGACTTGCTGTCTATGTGACACATGCTTTACTCAGTAGTTATCATGCACTTACAGTACAGTTGCAGTGCACTGCAGTAACAGAAGTGTTTTACAAATTGTTATTTTAGCACCTACGTACGTTATTTTCAAGTGTTAAATGTAGATGACCTTGGCCTCTGTTATTGCTAATCCTCTCCCTCCTTGTTGTCCTCTTTGACCAGGTGGCGTGTGGCTATCATGGCGTGGAGAAAGGAGCAGTCACTATCATTGTAGACTGTAAGAAGATCACCAACCTCCCCAGGGGTGACCAGGCTTCCGTAAACACCAACACAGCATCACTATTTCGGCACCAGGATCCTGGATGAGAGGTTTTCGGTAAAGATCTCAGTGTGGAACATTTGTAACTGAGCTCTTTCTAAGAGCTGCATATTATTAGTGTGTTATTGGTTACTGTATATCATACAGTTTTTGTCTTAGTGAGACTTTGACAGTTTGTATGTCTTCGTGTATAATAATGGTATAATGCTGTATTGATTTCCTCTCTGTCAAATATTTCTTCAGTGCTCTAACTTAGAGGTTTTGGTTGGGTCCCGGTAGAGGCAGCCCTCGCCCCTTTGATGCTGCCAAAGGAATGTGGAGAAATGAAACAGGAAAATCTGGAGGTCTTCAGTTGATTTAATGAGACCTTCGCAAATGTCATACATATATCCCCAGATGTCGGTCTTTTACCTCTGCCTCTGCTGCTACACTGTAGTTTGATGACAGTGCAGAAGCGATTTTCAGCTTGCCTTGTTTTTGGACCTCCTGTGACCACACGAAAAGGTAACGGGTCATGTGTTGTTCTTAATAGGTTACGGCACTGTAAATACATCAGAGAAATAAAGAGTGACTTCAGACTGATCACTGACTAGGGTTTTGGAAGCATAAGATGCTATGAGAGGTTCTCTGTGGCTCTACTGTATTGTTATTAATCAGCGAACTTTGACCGTTAATAGATGTTGATTTAATGGTTTTTTAGGATAACTGGAGTGTTATTCCAAATCATCCTTACCTGGTGAAAGAAGTTTTGTGATGTTTATGATTTGGACTTAAGCCATGTGCCAGTGATTGGACTTGTACCTTGATTTTCTGCACACGTGGGCTGGTGAACTTCTCACATCCGTTGTTAAAGCTTCTCTTTACCTTCTAATTAGAACCCACAGTACTACAGGAGCCCTGTTTCCTGGACAGGCTGCTATTTGGAGCTTTACATCATACAGATTTACAAAAATACCTGAAATGTTTTCATGGGTGTGATTTAATCTGATGGTTTGTAATGAAACATCTTAAATGACTGACCAATGAATGGATCTCTGACAGAAAGTTTTGGCTGAAAGGTTGTCAGCTGTTAACGTCTGGCTATTAAATCACATGTTAAGTTATGTTGTGTTTATTTTATTACTTGTTGAGATGATTTAAAATATATTAGTTGGATAAAGGTGATGATCCTGTCAAACCCGTTACCTGACTCTAGACAAGAAAAAGCTGCTGTTATTTATACAGCAACAAAAAAATGCAACCTTCCTCTGACTCTCTCTGTCAATGAAAAAAATAAACCAAAAAGTAACGGAATTTTATCCACGAGGATAAGTAGCACTTGGCAGTTATTGAGTTTTAGTCTTTTCTGTTATGTGTAGTTAATATACTGCTAGAAGAGTCCAACATCCAATAAATTGACGAAACTGAATAAAGATAACACCAATCTGCATCTTTCAGCTACAAAATGTCAGTTACAGGGTCAGTTTAATGCTTTCAGTCACAGGTCATCCAGGGTGGATGCTGGCATGAGCTCAGGCGGATATAAATAATGACAGACAATATGAATTGTCGCGGCCTCATGGTGTGTGGTGGGAATTAAAGGTCACTGAAAAGACTGTATGGGGGCTGTGTTGCTCGTGAAGTGCTGGTTGTGGAATGACCCTCATTATTCTGAGGCCATGTTTGAATGACTGATGCCTCTTGTTTAAAGCTATATTTCCTCAGCATTCCTCGATCCTTCATACGGGGACCCGATATCAGAGCCATGTTGTGTGTGAACAGTTATTTTGGCACAGATCATCTGTCTATCAATTGCACCTCACTGTGGTGGTTGGATACGACATGCAGGTGTTGCTGTTAAAAGTTAATAAGAACATCATAAGTCAGATGGTAGGCAGAAATTATCAATTATATTTATTCATTTTATTTGAATGGATTCCGACATCACTGTACCTTACAAATTATATCAGTTTGATGAAACACAGTATAGTAATGAAGATTAGTTTTAGTCTCTGTCAGTAGTAGACTGATGGTTTTTAATAATGGTTTACCAGTGTAGAGAGTTGCTGATATCTGATTGAAGACTAGATGAGATACTGTGTCATATTAGTCAACAATTAAGATCTAAGGTCTATTGTTTTACCCCAGCTGCTGATTTATGACCAGATTTGCTCTCATATCTGGTGTATTTTGATTAGATTTGCTCAGACACTGAAACCAGCGTTTGTAGCAGAACAGTGTGTCCAGTCAGAGGTTGGCCAGTGGAAGTGCTGAAAATAGGAGCCATAAGTCAGCCAGGGTCTTCTGTGGTTTTGGAACAGGTCTCCTGTTTCACCACCCTTTCTCAGAGATCCACAGGACAGATACTTTAAGGATATACAGGGGAAGAAATACCTAGTAGCAGCATTGACAGTTGGTGAGAAAATAAATGTATTCGTAAAAGTCCAGGAGTGTACCCAGGAAATGTTGCAATTCTGTAGACCTCCTCTTATTATTTTCAATTAGTCACTATATTGATTTCATTACTAGTATAACGCCACTTAAGATAGTGGGAATGTTGCTGTCTTAGCAGTGAATATCAATTTACAGATTCTTCCAAAGTGAGTTTTATTCCCCTCTTTAGTAGATAAGGTTTGATTTCCATTTTGGATTTAATTAGAAGTTTAATAATAATAAAAGCTACAACTGTTGCTTCATTTTTCAAACTCTATTCGTTTTCACAAGTTGACCATTTTCATAGCGTCTATTCATGCCATACCTGCCCCAGGTCGAAATGACCACCATCATAAAGGATCTGGTTTGAATGAATGAGTCTTTCATTGCCCATCAATGCTGTTTCCTCATCTCCTCCCTCACCATATTCTCCCTGCTCACCACCTCCTCCCCTCTCACCCTCCCATTCCTGGGGCCTCCTGCCCGTTGCCAAGCCATGAGGCTGTCTATTCATGCCTGGCTGACATTACCTGTCTGAATCAGACTGCAGTATACATGCCTGCCTATCCCTCTATTCCTGGGTAGGAAACACTCATCAGTGCTGAGATTGTCTCAGCTGAAGACTTGATGGTGCAGGGTGAGGCTGTGTCATGGTGCCTGATGTGCAAGATGTATCTTGTCTAAGAAAGTGTGTTTTGTTTGTGGTGGATGTTGTTTGTAGTTCTGCTAGCCTAGATTACCTAATGACAAAAACCATATATTTGGTTATGACAGATGGAACAAGATATTAAGTTTCCAGATGAGGTTTTTTCTGCTAACAGCTTATGTTGGTCTGCTGTGGTTGGATCTCTCACTCCCACTTTTAATGTTTACCTGCATTATAAATTGCTGTTGCTGTATACAGAGCAGTGGCCTGGTGGACTGTAAAATCCTTTTTGTCTTGTCCTCAGGTCATGTTTTGGGCTCAATCCTCCAGCTGTCTGAGGTGCAGCCCCCTCTGCTGTTCATGGTTTCTTAGTTCTCCTCTGTTCCGTTACTGTACTGTATAGACGACAGGTAATGGTATTTGTGTGGGCTGTCTAATTACAGTTAGCTATATAGTTGGACTGAAGGTATGTTTCCCGGGCAAAGGGTATGTCCGGGGCCATGGTGACTGGCGACTACTTGTGTTTGATTTGTTCAGTGGTGCCGCGCCAACTCACCCTGTTGTACAACATACAATAGGATCTTAGTAGAGAAAAGAAAAGAGCAAAACAAACATTGGTGTTCAGACATGAATGCTGTCTTGTCACAGCCACTCTGTGGAAATCAGCTCTTTTACCATGCTCTGGTTTGACCCCTCATGTGTATTTATATCCATGGTGTATAGTGGTCAGGATAGAGGTCAAGGTGGATAGTGTGTTTAAAAGGTGTTACATGGCACCATGAGCTCCGTACTGTCAACAAATACTTTTATTTTCCTGTTTTTATTTTACCTCAGAACATATCAGATGTCTTACCTTTGTTGTTTGAATGTTTTTTTTTTTTCAGATTATCACTAAATATCATCCTCAGTACATTAAGAAATGTTGTGCACTTGAATGTTTTTCAAATGTTAATGATGCATGTAAACACCTCCACTCAAGGTGAACATAAGAATCCATAATAAAACAGTGGATTCAGCAGATATAGAGCAGTACATGGATTTCTACAAAAGATTCACAGGTCTCAATGTTGATCTGACCAACTTCTCTCTTTTCAGCTCTCTCTTCTCAGTGACCTTTGACACCACAGTGTTCTTTGACCTCCGCCGACAGGCATGCTGTGCTGTCTGCTGTGCTGTGCTATGGGCGGGAGGGCTGTTTAGACTCGGCTCCAGGTTGCCAGAGGCTTTATCTCAACAGTGCAATGGAGGTGTTCGGCATAACTCTCCCCAGGTGTTTAGCACAAACATCTTTTACCATCATGCTCTCTCCAAAGCCCTGCCGCCTGGGTGCTTCTTAGTGATCCCTTTCTCGAGTTGACACAGTTCTCATTAGCCTTGTGTTGGGCTTGTGAATTGGCTTTGTTTGGTGACTTGGTTACAGTCTTATTTTCAAGGTTATCCTATCAACTAGATTCTGAATCATCAGATTTATTCTTCAGTGTCATTGCTCCAAAATTATTATTATCTTTAAACCTGTGTGTGTGTGTGTTGGGGCTTGTGTGTGCTTAATCAGGCATACCTATTGTACCTGATCATTTTGTCTTTTCTTGTCTCCATGTGCGTTTAACGTTGAATGTATCTGTTGTGTTGTGTCACCTCCTCCCATGAAACAGTCAGAGTTTCCTGGTTGTGCTGATCTGATCTGGGGGTCGAACACTGTGTCTCCACAGCCTATTTGTGTGTAGACAGGTGGCTCTCAGACACTGGACTAATTAGAGCTGACTCTAGGCAGGGTTCAAGCATTCAGTGTTGGTCTTAAGGTGACACATGAGGTAATACATGTCAACATGAGTCAGGGCAAGGCTTGATCTCTCTTTTTCTCTGTTGAGCCTTCCCAAACACACACACACACACACACACACACACACACACACACACCTCAGCTGAGGCTGTTCTTGACTTGGCACCTAGGTTTAGTGCTGTCCCCTGCCTGTTTTGTGCTTTCATGGTCAGTATAGCAAATATTTTGTGGAATTGTGCATGATTCTTTTTAGATGCTTATGCAAGGACTGAAATCACCTCTTTGGTCATATTGTCATAGCGTGAGACCTTATTCTGGATTTATTCATCAAAATTTCATATCAAAACATCTCCTCCAAAGGCTATAAAGCACTTTAATTACAAAAAGTTTGTAATTTATTTCAAACATTAACATATTACAAATGATGAGAATTGTAGCTCAGTTGTTGGAAGGTTTCAGACAGGAGAGGATGTCCTGGTTACTGCACTATATACAGCGCCAGCTGCGGAAATGTAGTATCTGCGGTACAATAACATGGGTGTGGGCAGAAGTACTATGACTGGAATTAGGCAACAATTGAGATAAAGATCAAATAGTTGTGAGCTGTGGAGTGCAGTGGCAGGCGGGAATTACTTGTTATCCTGTTAGTCAGTGGGCAGGTGAACTGTCTTACTTGTATTGTGAGAAATGCATTCAACCAGTCAGAAAATCAGATTCCTCTTCATTAGGGGCACACACAAGGGAAAGTCTCTGTTGTTCAACTGAAACTGTGCAGTGAAATGTTGATGGATGGTTACACAGAGAAGTTTCAAAGAGCACTGCTTGCTTTCCATGAGACAAACTTGACACGGATGTTTATTCAAAGAGTTCGTATTAAGGATCCATAGGTTTTTAAACAAGGAGAATAACACACACACACACACGCACATACATACATTCTCTGACAAGTTGCAGCCTGTGTTTCTCTCATGTTCCACTGCCAGTCTTCTTTGCTCTTCGACGTATAGTGTCCCTGCAGACACAAGTGCATCAGGATTTTACCTCTGGGCTCAGGCATCTCTCTGTGTGTGTGCTCACCTGCCAAACATCCTAACCAAAGACATGCCTCTCCACCCACCTCACAAGAACCCCCTCAGCTGTCTTTGCAGTGTGTATAAAGGCTCAGGAACTGGCCTGCAGGAACTCGGTTCAAGCAATTACAGACTCCAAAGAAAAAATCCAGATGCTTTCTCCAATGTGTTCGCTGTGTGCTTTGGCTGTGGGACTGATAACAAGGCGAGACAGTGCTGGAATGGTGTCAAGCTCTGTGGTGTCCCGTCCCAACCATGGAGAGAACATTGTGGTTTGAGTGACTTTTCTCAGACGAGGTCTGAGTTTGACTCTTTCCTGTGTGCTGTTTTAATGGTTTTCAGACAAAGCCATTGTGCATTGTTGGTTTTTTCAATATATTTTCTTTTTTTTCCCATGTGACATTTTTAGAGGTAGCATAATTTTAGCACAATCCCCTTTGACAGTAATTGCACCAGACACCATCAGTAACCATGTGGTCTTGTGGGCTAAGTCTTCAAATTAAAAGCTGTTCCCAGTTGGTTTGATTCAGTGCTTAACTGACTCTGTGGCCAGTAACGATATTAATATCTGAGTTTAAAGGAAAAGAAAAGTTTTTTTTTTCTTACATAGGATTTTTTTTCAAGGATTCAGCAAACTTGTTTGTTAAAGAGTTAGAACAAAGATTTTTTTATATTTTATAGATTAACTAAAATGTAAACATAAATACTAAATGCTGCAGAGTAAAGCTCACTGAAAGATAAATTAAATGAAATGATGACAATAAAAACATAAACACAGCGAAAATCTGATGCTCTTGAATTAACAAAACAATACATGAAAGACACATAAACCACCACAGTTTATTCCCATTCCCTGCTTGACTCCCAGGCCTTTTATGTATATTGTCCAAAATGATATCTGTAAAATGAAATACAAGCCAATAATATGGTCTTGCGGATTGTTAATATTAAGAAGGAACTTGTTTCCTGTAGCACACATAGACGTGCCAGGTGTTGCTTATGTCCTGATGATACAAGTTTATTTGATTTACTGAGGTAAACCTTGGCGCTGATAATAATAATTTTCCCAGTGTCTGAACTCAGTTTCCTCCCTGCACCATGTGAGCATGGACTCAGTGGGGTGTGTGTGTCAAGCTGTTTAATCATACAAGGGGGGAATTTACTCTGCCAGACTCTATAAGTGTATGGGACTCAGATGATCACATCTGTAATTTCTGATTTACATTTATGCCACTTAACCTAGTGTGTGAGCAGGACAAGACATGAGCCTCTTGTCTGTGTAACCTTATCTTGTCTGTTGCTAATGATCTGGTTTCATCAACCCATATAAAATGCATATAAATAATTTGGCTTCAAAGCACTGCCATGGAAGATTATATGATGTGGAAGAAATCTGCCTGTACATGAAGACAGTGAACTGACTCATGTCTTTTTTCTCTTTTCTGCAGGGTGACATCCAGCAACTTATGATTGTGGCTGATCCCAAAGCAGCATATGACTACTGTGAACACTACAGCCCAGACTGTCACACCCCCCACAGCGACTCCCTGCAAGCCCAGGAGCCAGAGGAAGAGGTCAGCCAACCAGGGAGGGTGGGGGGAGATTCTACCGAGAACCAGCTGAGGGTCCTGATTCATTTAGATTATTTTAAAGGAGTTGGATCCAGGCCCTGTTGATGTTTTTGACAAAGAAACACGGTTGTCAGGTTTTATTTGCACGTGATGAGTCTGTGTCGTCATGTTAAGTCTTGTTTAGTTTGGAGACAGCCCTGCTAGGGGTTTGAAGGGGTTTAATATATTAAAAGAGATATGGCTGTAGTATTTTGGTGGGTAATTTATTAGACTTTGGGAAGTTTTCCTCAGGGATAAGTTAAGTTTTTTCTTTGTGCCTGTGACCACTTAGACCAGGTTTTTGTCTCAATCTGTGTGATCCTGGTGCATCTGTGCATGTTTTAGAGAGTAGCTCTGAGTTGTTGAAAGTTGAAAGCTGAAACACTATGAGAATAAGGGGAATTACATTATAAAATATTTATCAGGTATTTTTACCTATCCTTCATTCTCTCATATCCTTATTCAGTGTAATACAAATGTATCCAACACAACTAAAAAAGTATAAGCTGCACAAACAGTATTTCAGTATTACATTCAGACAGTGGGAGAGATACTGTACATTGGTGTGCCCTTAAAGGGTTACTGCACACAAAATCAGTAGGTGAAACTTTAGTCCATGGTCCACCTTTGGCCACACCCCCGTCACTGATGTCATAGCTTGTAAAGGTAAAATGCCTGCAGTAATGTCCTGGACTGGAGGTGTGGCCAGACCAAACCTGGAGAGAGCAGCACAGTTGGGTGTGTGTACAGTTTGATGAGTTACTGATCATAGCGTGAGTGCTCAGGATTTTGATTAGCACGGATTAACATATATGTGTGTGACACATATGAGAGTGTAAAATGTAAATTTCTGAAGTTCATAGGGCTACTGACTCTGGCTTTCTTCTTCTTTCCCTAAATTGTCTTTTTAAAACTGAAGGATGCAACATAAAGTCTATTAACCCCAACTGTTTACTCACAGCAGCAGCCAAGGACACAGTGGGATATTTGTTTTTCTTTGTTAGTCTATAGATGTATTATCCATTTTAACTACTCATATACTGAAACATGTCTGCATTAGAGTTAACTCTTAACATTTGCTCATAAATCATTTCCATGATTATGATGGGCAGGGTGAAACAGCGATGGACACTGAGCAGCTGTAGAGTATCTGTTATTGTTATATATATCATCTATTATTATTGTATTGTATAGTTCTATTTTGGCCTCCTTAATAAGGGACTGGCAGAGAACTACGCAACTGAACGAAGCTGAACTTTCTTTGGATCAGACCCCTTTAATTTGGCTGAACGTACAAGTCCTGAGGTGTATAATTTACATGCTTGCAGTGAGAAAGTTCCATTACGATATCCCTGAAAATGCATCTGGTAATTTTGTCTTTGAGGTTTCCCTGTTGTTTCCCTCTGTTTTATGAGCTTTTAAACATCACATCTGCTGACATGTTTGTAGGTGAAAAGCCACATGGTTAGTTTCAGGCTTTTGTTTACTTGTTTGTTCACCATATTAAGACTATTATCTAATTTAGTTGCACTTGGTTTGGATTTATTTGAAGGTAATGATAGCTTTTTTTATTATCATTATCAGTGAACCATAGTATGTTAATGTTATAAATTATACATTAGAAAATGACACTGTGCATCTTGTAGCATTTCATATGATGCTAATAATAGTGCAATTTTTGCAGCTGCACTAATGAATGTACCAGTGTTTTTTTTTTTATCATATTATTACCACGATTCTTGATTCTGATATTATTTGCCATAAATAATGATATGAAATTATTTGCTCAAACTTTTACAGTTTGAACATGCAGCCTGCTCAGGATGATAGTTTCTTTATGTATCATCTTCTTGCTGAAAGCTCACTCTGCATCCTTGATGCTAATGCTAACACCACAACCTCTCTTCATCCCACTCTTTCTCCTCTCTCTCTCTCAACCTCTTCAGTACACTACTGATGATTTAGATTACTCTCAGTTCTATGATTACTCTGAGGGAGCCACAGACATCGTTCCAACTGATGAGTATTCTGAACCACAGGTAAATGAAAAAAGGAAAAGAAGAGAAAAAAGATGTGTTTCCTGTAATGTCTCTTTTTGTCAGTCATCCATCCTGTCCCTCAGTTTGTCTTGTGTTGTCTGTGTCTCAGTGCTATGTTTATGTGCACACCAATACTCCAGTAACTGGGGGTAATATGCTATATCATCATGTTTTCTCCAAAAGTATCAAAGAATCAGCCCCATTACACTTAAGGATTGATCAATATTCTAAGTGTCCTGACCTGGTTATGCTTCCTCTGATGATGGCCTTACAGTAAGGCAGCAGAGATATTAGACTTGTGAGTGTGCGTGTAAACATACTCAGTGTGTCAGTCCTCCTTGTGTCTGTTTTGTGAGGCTGCTGCCCTCTTCCACTGGGAATGCCATCTGCTTTGAGTGTGTTTTTGCATTTCAGCATGTCTTTAAAAGGTTTGTGTACGTTATGAGATGTCAGCAATTATGATTTATATTTTGAAAAATGCAGCAAAAGCAGTCTAGCCTCCATTTCTGTTTCATTGCACTGCAGTAGCTCTAAAGTGTTGCTGAAAGGCAAATCATCTGCTTTGTTTTTGCATCAGTCCCAGATTTACACGTGTATATGTCCCAAAAATTCTCCTGTTTGTCATATGAAAGGCCCAGTCCTCGACTGTTGTACAACACACTTTACCACCCAACTGTCCAGCAGTCTGAAGGTTGTGTTAACATGGCCAGCATTCTAACTGCAGTCCTTGTAGTTGGTGTACATGGTGACCATGACAGAACACCATGCAGACCAACTATGGGCTGCACATGGGCTGCTCTTGGAAAGGGGAGCACACGGGCTCTGACAGATGGGATGATGAAGAATCCATGCAAAAGTCGCAGATTGTGCCTTTAAATCATTTCCACTTCTGAATGTTCCATGTTTGTCTTGGTGTTCTTTGTCGCCGCAACCTCTTCCAGAGAAAGAAACGTAGTGTCTCCATGAAAAAGAAGAGGACCAGAAAGTCCCTCAGTAAAACTAAGGCCAAGCCCTTAAAGTTCTTGGCTGCCAAAAAATCACCGGCTAAAAAGTTTGCCGCTAAGAAGAAACGACAGATGCCTGGCTACCAGGCCACAGCGCCAGCACGACCCAGAGGCAATTTTAGGGTAAACGTCAACGTTAAAAAAAGACGGAATCCCATCAAGATCTTCCTGCCCTGAATTCTGAAGGGAAAATCTGTGATGGCAGACTTAGAGCTCCCTAACCTCTTGTGTAGAAGTAGCACAGTCTGTAGCCAGCTTGAGAGGACCCCCAAGCAAATAACCTCAGTTTGAGCCTTTGTGTTAACCCTCGCTTTATTCTTCTTTCCTTTTTTCAACATGACTCAGCTAAACAATGTAGAAGGAGATTACAATACAGACATTGACTACGGAACTGTAGATGGTTCACAAACTCAGTCCCCCTTTGCCACGAGTGGACCCTATGAGGTAATTTTCACCTTCATTCTCATCTGCTTTTAAAAAACAGTGTTGGGTGTTTTGGGAAATGTGAACGAGGACGATTTTACCCAAGGAAGTGTCGGGGTATGAAATGATAAAGACACTACCATTCAAATGAATCAGTGTGTCTTTTGACTCACTAAGACTTTGCTGTGGACAGGGGAGGTTTTTAAATGTTTGACAGCTACAACCCACTCCACTGCATACACCATGTGGACTCTAGGGATGCATGGCATACTTAGAAAATCATGCGGTGGACATTTGTAGCTTCATGTTGACATTCAATTTTGGCTAAGGCTGCAGGTTTTGTTAATTTCCAGCACATGAACATGTTTACCTTGTTGTTTTTGAAATCTCTGTGTGGTTCATTAGTGTTTGATTGTTCAGCTGAAGCAGTCACTTTAAAAATGAAACACTGTGGGCAGTGTGGATGGATCATAATAGAAGGGTTTCTGCCATTCATCCTAATGTATGCTAATAATTAAAAAGAATCAAGTATTGTTTTGCAAACATGTGGCTCTGACATTTACCATGGCCCTTCAGCTAATAAGAACCACTCAGGCTTTTAGTCAAATAACATGTGCTTCTTTACCAAAAGCCAAAAATATGTTTTAGAGCCTGTGCTGTTTGCTTTTATTATCCACACAAAGGGTGGAGAGTTGACAAGACTTGCAGCCTTATCCAGGATTAAAAGAAGCTGATGATAGCAGAGCCTCTCTTAGCCAAGGCCATTGACAGTAAATGATACTGGAGATTATCTGCTTGACAATATATGCCCTGTTGTCCATCATATCATAGGCTTGGTTTTGATCACTAGTTTTGTTGATTACCTCTAAAAGAACTATGATCAACAAGGCTAAAATCTCCTCACAGCCAGCTCTGAAAGTGGATGTGATTATACAGGCAATTTTGAATATATAATTTGACTGAGATAGAGCATTGCCAATAATAACTGTATAATTGCATCCATTTTGCTGCTTTCTGAAGCTAAATCCACAGTGATCACAGTTTTGAATGAAAGAAAGAAATGTGCCAAGTGATTGTTGTTGTAGTATTTGTACCGGATACAGAGTGTACCAGAGAAACTTACAGACATCGTCCAGATTGGTTTTGTTGTTAGTAAATGTATCTTGATGCACTCTATGTATCTGCACAGCTGCTACAACCTGATGATTGACTCAGTGTTTATGCAAACTGCTGCTAGTGTCATGTCAGACGTGTATTTCAGCCTGTCTTTAAATATTAATGTATCAGTGTGTCCTGTATAATCATATGATGAGAAAGAAAAGAAGGCTGAGATAACATCAAGTCTGACTTGATACGTATGAATAACAAACTTGATCATCAGAGTCATTACGGTAACACTTAATTTATTCCTTTGATCTAAAACATGTCGATTTACTGACCTGAGGTCTGCTGCAAGTCTCTGCAGGATGGTTAATTGGTACATATTTTTTATTATTGAATACTTTAATAATGATAAGTATTCTGATGAATAGTTGTTTCATTCAGATATATATAATTAACAACAGTATTAGGCCATTAACTTCATTCCTCCTCCAAGATAAAGTAAGATTGTTATCCTTGGAATAAATTAAATGTTACCATTGCTATTTAAAATTTTGTTTTCTGCATATTATGCTGAATTTATTTGCGGTCTGCTTTAATAACATATAAATGTAGACTGTTTGCCTCAGTTGCTTAACTAACATCCTTGTTTCTTTGGTTGCTCACCATTACTTCCCCCTTCCTTGCTTGGGTAACACCTGAAAGGCTGTGGAGGAGGATGTTGTCGGTGCTTATGTCACCGAGGCCCCTCCCATTGCTCCGGAGCCCACCGCTGTCCTAGAAACAGTGGACAACCTGGACACTGGTGCAGAAGCATATGACTTTAAGGAGTATGACCTAAAGGAGTATGACTTGGGCGAGGTTGACAACAGGTTGTATGATTACGGGGCATATGATGAGTATGGCACGGCCCCGCCCAGACCCACGGCAACCTATGATGATGAGGTGGGGCCAGGGGTCGCTGCTGAAACCGACGTTTCTGAGAGCACCGTAAGTATCGCACCCTGACCTGCTGACTGAGGGGTGTGTGCATGAGAGGTACGCGTCAGGGACTCACTCTGTCTTTCAGTGCACGCCTTTCTACCTAGTTGGTTGCTTGGCATGGGAAATGTGTCATTGACATGTTGAGTGTGGAGTCAATAAATGCATCATGTGTGACTGGTGATTTAATGATTGACAGCTGTGATAGGGACAATGCATGCGTCTGTGTTTTGTTAAAGAGGGTGTAACTCATGACTTCTTTATGTAGTAGCTCTCACTCTGGCAGACTGCACAGAAATTATTTACACTCACACATTATTTTCTTTTTTCCAGCCAGTCAGTGTATATCGGCCCAACCTGCACCCCGCCCAAATATACCCAACAACACTGCCCCACACATACACAGTTGTAATTGTTATGGATTCCCTTTCACTTCCTTTCATGCCCAAACTTTTGAACTCTGCCTTCACCTACCAACAGTCACAGCTTGTCACAGTTTGTCATCTGCTTAGTTTAAATATTTAACATGTTTCCTTTTCTCCACTTGCTCTTTATGTTCAGTCGTTTTGGCTGCAGTGGTGTTTAAATTTACCTCTGCTGGGAACATCATCAAACACCACACTTTGTGTCTGTGTGCCTTTGGGCATTACAACTTATCGTACCCCTCTACACACACACCGCCCGCCCCATCTGCCCACTCACCTCCTGATCTTTCCCATCTCACCCCACCTCCACCTTGACTCCCAAAGCCCACTTAACACACGAGACAGACAAACTGACTCACTACCACAAATGAAACCATAGTTGTGATCCGCTATTTATCTACATTTTGTCATTTGCAATGTTGCGCAAAGAATAGAAAAGAAGACTCTTCACCTGAATGTCAAACCTACAGGGCAATGTCTCCTATTCTCTGTCTCTCTTCATAAATGTCTCTAGTTGCATTATTTTGTGGGGTTTGCATGTGGGGTGTGTAATGACCTGTTGGTGTTCAGTACTGTTTTATTTGATCACTTTTAGCCACACTGCATAATGACAACACTGCTCCATTTCAAGCACACAGAGTAGAGGTCCATTCCTGCTCAGTTTGACTAACATTTTGCCTGTTTTGTTCCATATTGTCATCTCACTTTGTGTTGTTCCTCACTCACTTTCTGCCTCTGACGTAGCTGCAGTAGTTAAAGCTGAGTATGTGATATTGATTGATTGAGTCAAATTTGTTCAAACATTCACACACACTCTTCTCCCTGGCTGAACTACCTCCACAGTCATCACTGTTCATCATTGCTATTCATTCACCTGTGAACTCTAACTGCTGTGTGAAGAATGTCACCTCTGTGCTCGCCCTGTAACTGCAGGTTGCTGGTGCTGAAGGAGCCCTCGGCCAGAAGGGAGAGAAGGGCGAGCCAGCTGTGATTGAACCTGTAAGGCCCCAAAAGTCAATGCAGATACACTGCATGTTATTTTAGTTCAAAAGAACTATGTTCACAGAATGAGCTCTCACATTCACAGTCAGCTAATGAATTTGTGCATAGTGCTGCTGAACAGGACAGTGTTGGTGGTGTGAAACAGTGTGTTTGTTTTTTAAAGGGCATGCTGATTGAAGGACCACCAGGACCTCCTGGCCCAGCTGTGAGTATATTGATTTAAGTCATAATTATGCACCACTGTAGTCAGAACCTAATGAGCTGGCATGCTGGTGGTGTGCTGACTTAGCTTTGTCTTTTTAGGGTCTTCCAGGTCCCTCAGGCCTACAAGGACCCCCAGGCTCTGCTGGAGATCCTGGTGACAGGGTGAGTTGTTATTTAAGTCCCCCAAGCAGCCACACCTGTCTTTTATGTGTGAAGAGTGTAAATATAGTAAGGCAGTATATTCACACTTGTTACACGTTTCAGATGATGGTGCAGTGATGTCCCTAAATCAAGTAGTAGGCAAAACAAGGATGTACAAGTAATGTCAACTGAGTCTGAGTCATGTTGGTACTCACTTGCTAGTACTAAGTGTAATACTAGTACTTGTGTATATACACAATATGGCCTCAAGTGAACTTTACCTTGGTTTACCTCTGAAATGCTGCATGTGTGGTAGAATAGATAAGAATTAACCTACATCCTGAAGGGAGTGTACCCACCCAGTGTAGCCATTAAAAACCAAAGTGCAGCTTAAGATCATTGTCTCAGCTGCACCATTCAAATGCCTTCTATGGCAAAGTAACTCAGCTGTGTGTTGTTTTAGATAAATTATGATGACATTCCAGTGCTACGTTAATATTATCTGTCTCTTCAGGTCATGTTGGTAGCTTACTGTCAAGTGTTAGCATGCAATACTGTAGTTAAAGACCTAAGAGGCAACAATGAATGATAATTTATGACTTTATTTGGTGGTCTGTCAGATAGTTTGCAAAAAAAAAAGAAAAAAGAAAAATGTGGTTATGTGAGCACTGCATGTGCCACATGAAATCATATGTTCAACCATAATTACAAAAGTAAATTTAGCTTCATGCTGAACTGACCATGGCTTGTAACAAAATGTGGGAAGTAGATGTCAGTTCATACAGAAAGACCTGAAAAGGTTGACATGTGACAGGTCAGTTATTATGGTCAAACTCTTTTGATATTTGACCTGTTTTTCCCCACATAAGAAGTATCCATATTTAACACCTTGCTCTTTGCACTGTCTGTTCCAAAACACACACACACACACAAACCAGGGCACCAGAATTCATGGGGAAGGATGTTGGTTTTGGACTGTAAACAGTAGCATGGTTTGCAGATGGACAGGCCAAGCCTATGTGTACTTGAGGAGGAGGAGCACATGTTAATGAAAACTAACACAAACACACCACAGGCCTCCAGCATTTACTGCTTCAGCTGTGTGGTGTGTGTGTGTATGTTAAAGTGTTTGGCTGTGTTTGGGTTTCCTCCCATATTACTGCCACTGTTAACAGCAAATATGTAATACCACAAATTAAGATTCAAAACCAAAAGAATCAGGATCAGGATCATTTTTCACAACATTTAGATGCATATGTTTGTACATTTTGTCTGCACTAATTTACATTATAAATTATTTAAATTGAACCCAGATGTAAATGTTATTATCTTAAAGCCACAAAAAGTGCAGGCAGTTAGGCAGCTTTAGTTTAAATCTAGTTATTAATTTAACTTCCCTGGTCTACTGAAATTTATATATTATAACATGTACATCACACACATTTAAGCAGCTGTCAAAAGTTCATTCTTAATGATTACCAATGAGCCATTGGAGAAAGAGAAATCCATCATCTTGATATCTTCTTTAATTTTTTTTTCTTCCCCATGTTAAATGTGTCTGTTGCAGGGTCCTCCTGGTCGTGCTGGTCTGCCTGGTGCTGATGGTTTGCCCGGGCCCCCTGGTACCATGCTGATGCTGCTAGTAAGTGCTCAGAATAACCCAACTGAACCTTTTGGCATATAATTTCCTGACCAGGCCAGTTTTTAGGGTATTTAATTGTATTAAATGAACAACTTTTTAATGTCTACGTGTGTCTGTGTGTGTTCAACAGTTCCGTTTTGGTGGGGATGGTGAGAAGGGACCGGTGGTGTCGGCTCGAGAAGCCCAAGCCCAGGCCATCCTCTCCCAGGCCAGAGTAAGTAGACAAGGACAAACAAGCCACCAGGAACCCCCCCGCACACACAACTGTAGGGGTAGAGGAGGAGAAGGATGGAGGAGACAGCATTTTGGTGGGGAGGGGTGGGGGGGGTACACATCTTTTTGTTGGCCTTGCAAGGCTAAAAGGAGACATGCCAAGCAGTCTGAAGAGCAACAACATAAAAAGGCCACTTTGAACAGATGGACAGACAGGAGAGACTGTTAAAAATACTTTAGGGGCTCTGGACCTGTGGGTGGGCTAAACTAACAGGTGTAGTAAATGTCTGTGTGTGTGTGTGTGGGTGTGTGTGTGGGTGTGTGTGTGTGTGTAAAGGGTGGGTGGGTGGAGAGTTGGGCTGTTAGGGGAAAGGAGAAAATCAGGAGCTGGTATTTTGAGACCTGTTGGCTGCATGATATCTCACATTAATTACACCCTTAGACACCACATGTGGAAGTATACATGTGGATTCACCACAAGACAAGACAATAAAATAACAGTTAGAGAATATAAACAGTGTGGAAATTAACCAAAAGCATTGTGTACATTATGTGTATAATGGGATGTGTTTACCGTCATGTACACTCTATAGAAAATATGAAGGATTTGATGTACAGTATTTGAGCAGCAACATTTAGAATGAAGAATACCTTTCCAAATCTGCATACAGATTGTTATAGATTATAACTCTAGACAGGATAAATGGAGAATGTGTGTAAACACTTAATAGAAAGAGGGGATATACTGTATGTCTTAATAACTACCATTCAAATCAAAAGAAGAAAGCAAAAAATAAAAAATTGTCAGAACAAATTGACAGTCAAAACTGAAACATAGGATGAAACAAAATGTGAAAACACATTTATATGCATACAGAATGAAAATGTTCTCTCTGAAAAAAAGGATGTACAGCACATTTTTGAATGGATTTTTTCACTGAGTGGAATTTGGCCTTGTTCTTGTGTCTGTCCTGCAGCTGGCTATGAGGGGACCCCCCGGGCCGATGGGTTTGACAGGAAGATCAGGGCCAGTGGTGAGTCTCTGCTTTATTGTTTTGGCTTTTTACTTTTTTGGCAATGTAACTTTTCAACTCATGATTATTGTCCAATCTACTGTGTTTGCATTTGAACATATGCACGCATGATATCCATTTAGATCAATGACACTTAAAATCACATTTACTTACAGCTCATTACTCATTTACTCCTTTTCACCAATATTTCAGAAAGTTTTTTAAGAACTCAGTGTTTAAAATGATAATCTGTAAATTACTAATACTGTCAGTTCTGCATTACTTGAATAAAAATGTTTTTTTATATTTTCGGGATCTATCTATGAGAGGAGACAAACAGCAGATTATTTGTTTAGAAATGTTGTTGCATCAGCACTTGGTGGCTCAGTGACCATGCTGCCTGTCTGTTAGGTGCTACCAGCTGCCACGAAAATTTCGCCCTGGGCTTGTTGATACATGACCCACTATTTATCTGCAGGAAAAAGCCCTGCCAAAGACACACAGAATTATCCAGTTCAAAATCTGCCCTTCACAGGCGAAAGGCCAAGCAGATCCATCTGAAATGATTCGACAATAATCAGATACAGTCTCTTCTAGATTGAGTGCATGTGTAAAACTAAGCATTTCAGACAGTCAGGCTATTTTCTGTTCTGTCTGTAACTGCCAAATCACCAGCTTTGCAACCATGCTCATCTGCAGACAGATTACAGTATACAGTACAACCCAAATCTCTGCCTATACCGACAATTTAGGACTCCATTTTTAGACTTAACTATACGACAAAAACACCCAGATGTGTTAATGTGACTCCATTGCTTTTAACTGTAGGCTCCAGACGATGATTTTAAGCTATCAGGATAACATCTCAAACATGTTTAAGATGATGCTAATCTCTGATATGCCAGGAACAAACTTTTACTGTCCACAACAACAGCCATGTTTGTGTCAGCTGCACATAATCCATCACTGAAGAAAAACAGTCACAGTAGAGTGAAAGGATTTATTACAACTCAGAGGATGTCATGTCTTGGACTCTCCTTCCAGGTAGTTAATGCATCTGTCATTAAAGGAATGTGTGGATTCATTTTCTTCAGTGAACGCACTAAAAGAATGTGCATATTAAGCGAAACATCGCCATCTGCTGTTTACTTTACAATGTGTTTTACTGATGTATCCTGTAGCAAACTGCATGTGTCTCAAGCTGAATGTGAAGTTTCCATGTTTGGTTTGTGTTCTGTCTCTTTAGGGTCTACCTGGTGCTCCTGGACTAAAAGGTGAAAGTGGGGACCCTGGTCCTCAGGTGAGAAACAAGTGATGCTACAACTATGAGGCATACAAATGTCCCTCACCAGCTACTGTAGGCCACATCCCAACTCATTATTCTATCAGTAACTAAGTGGTACTTCTGTCTCTACAGGGTCCCCGTGGCATCCAGGGGCCTCCAGGACAATCTGGCAAAGCTGGCAAGAGGGTGAGTGAACTCACTGACCTGCCGCACTCTCACTGTGCAGTGTGTGTGTGTGTGTGTGTGTGTGTGTGTGAGTGTGTACGCTCACATGCCTCTGTGTTTGTTGTTGTGTGGTTGTTTGTACTTGTGGTCACTGCTCAAACTCTGAGAGGCTTATTTCCAGTTCAACAAACAATTGCTTGATATGTGCTTAAAGGCCTGCGCTGCCTCCAATCCTCGGATCAATGGCCTGCCCGTTAATCTGTCTGAAAATGCCCAAATGGGAAAATGGCCACGGATGTGGGGCGCAATTAGTGTCACAGCGCAGTCACTCTGCAGAGCCAAACGCCTTGACCTAATTGGTTACTAATAAACTTAAACCAGTCATAGGGAAATTAGTAATACAAGCTTGATTCATGGGTCAATTGTGAGTCATTAGCTGCTTTTAATGTCAAAAAATATGATAAAAGAATTGAAGCTTATGTGAGTGTTTGTGTGTAACATACTCATCTGCTGCTGCTCCAGACTCAATTTTTCTTGTGTCCTCTTCTCTTTTCTGTCATTTTAAATGGTTCTAAAAAAGACAAATGAAGAGATCTGTTAAAACATCACTACAACAGAAAACCTGAGTAGTATCAGAATAAGAAGTGTATTTTTGATTTGTAATTGTTTGCTTAATTTTTTGAGTTTTAGAAGTTTTCCTCCAGTTGTGGACTGGTGACAGGTTTTATAGATGAGTCTCAGTTCCCAGCTCACTGGTGATGTCACCCAGTGATTAGCTATATTTTTGCTCTCCTCCTCGCTCTGTGGTGTCCACACTCGCTTCAGGCCCTCTTTTTTTACCAGTTAAAGAAATATTTCATTTTCTTATTATGAATAAGACTTTGCACAGTCCAATGTAAACCACCTGGACCTCAGGAAGAGAAGCTTTTGAACCTAATGGGAATGCAAATAAATAAATAAATGGCATTATTTAATAAAAGAGTGTCATCCAAAATAAAAGTGTACTTAATAATTAGATTTAATAATTAGCCAGAGTTAAAAAGTGTTTCATAATGATATATAAAACAGAGAGAGAACAAGAAAGCAGATGAAACAAACAGCAAAAACCTAATTATATGAAACATGCATCGATTGTCTAATATGTCTAATCTTTATGTTTATATGCAATCTTTGTGTCCTTCAGGGCCGTGCTGGAGCTGACGGGGCCCGGGGGATGCCTGGAGAGCCAGGCGCCAAGGTACCAAAGCACACAACACACAACCTTTTAACTGTTTCTGTCACTAAATACAAATGAGAAATAGGAAGTGTTGTTGTGTGTAGGCCGTGATGAGTTTGATGTTTGGTGATGTTGTTTGGTCTGCTGACATCCTCTGCTCTTCTTCATCACAGGGTGACCGAGGCTTTGATGGACTCCCCGGACTGCCTGGTGAGAAGGGACACAGGGTGAGTACAGCTTGATGGATGATGGACGGTTCAGTTTGTCAAACTCTAACTTCATCAGTGATATTCTAATGGTCTTCAGCCCTTTAATGTTGCAGATTTTGTTGAAGTTGAATGGTTGTTAGATTTATACACTGAACCAGATTTATATCCTTATGAACAACAGAGTATTGTTTTGCCTGAGAAACAACTCGTGTAAACAAGCTTATGAGCAAAACACAATTGCTTCGTGTGATAAGTCACAAAACTGGTATTAAAAGAAAATCTCCTGGTTATTGGGGATTTGTCTTCTTAGATTACTTCCTAGAATTACTAAAGGGTTGGGGGTCTTTTAGATGGCAAACGTTTCAGATGTAATGAAATAGATTCGGCTGCAGTCAGATCACAATGTTGACTAACTGCAGTAATTGAATAAGAAGTTTTAGTCAGTTTAATTCCACTAATGTACCTGAATTAACCAGACTACTTGGAAAGACTGTGACGGTGTTGCACTGAAGACAGGTAACAATGAACCTCACCTCACTATGGAGAGAAACCCAATCAAAGCTGTGTGTCACTCTCCTACAGACTGCATGAGCCTGGTGCAGTGGACTAACTCTGATCAGTTTAATGATTCCAAATATGTCTCTCACCCAGTTTAATGCACCACTCTGTCCAAGGCCCATACAGTTTTAGCAGAAAAGAAAAGGTTTAAATGGCTCAGGAGGAGATGCTCCAAAAATAACAATATAATACAGCAAAAACTTAGCAAGACATAAGAATGGATTTTAAAGTGACCAGTGTCCACAAGAGTAAAACTGTGACATGTAGGAGACAGAGTATGCAGGTTGTGTCCAATATGAAACTCTCATTTTTTAAATGTTTTTTTAAAATGCACAAAGAAAAATGATCACACGGACCTACAGCTGATGGTCTGCAGAGCTCAAACAATAATGAATTATCCTGAATCTGTCTCTCTTTCTCTCCTGTTCCCCCTTTTCTTTTCTTTCCATTTCATCTTAGGGGGAGCCAGGGCCAATGGGACCCCCAGGAGCCCCTGGAGAGGATGGACAGAGAGTAAGTACTTCCTCTTTTGACTTAACACCCTAAATAAGTTTTAAGAAAACTGCACTCAGCTGCAGCGAACCACCGACATGTTCATTTCCATCAGCTGTGGTCCACCAGCTCAGCCCTCAGGCTGCAGCAGCTGGGTGGAGACTGTGAACTGGGGAGGAGGAGGGTTTGTGCTTAACCTTTCCTCCCTCTGAAACTAACTACACCCCCACCTCCACAACTAGGCGGTTACTACATTCAACAATGTTTGGTTTGGCTCAGATTAAGATTAAGACTAATACACACTTATGAGAGCTGATTATGATTATTGGTGGTGATAGCTGATATTTTCAGTGCCAGTGTTTCCTTCAGCTTTTTCTTTTGCTGAAATTAAAGAGCAGCTGAACCTCTCCACTGAAACTCAATAAATTTACTCTGACTCTTGTCTTTTTCTTCCCTCAGGGCGAGGATGGAGAGATCGGGCCCAGAGGATTAGCTGGAGAGAGTGTAAGACTTGTCAGCTGTTGGTGTTATTTCATCACGCCATCCCAAACTTAAGGGATTCCAACAAGATCCTCTTTAATCTTACTTTCAAGTGATCTCTGATCTCTCTTTGACTTAAGTATCCACCAGGGGACTGCCCCACTGAAAACTATTCATCAGTGTAATGAGCACAGAATGAATTTTATTCTGAGTCATTCCTTCTTATCCTTTACAGGGTCCTAGAGGTTTGCTGGGACCACGTGGTCCTCCAGGACCCCCTGGATCCCCTGTATGTACCATCACCTTTACCATCCCCTTCTCTGACATCACTTCCTGTAATTGATATGAGGTACACATGAGTGTTCTCTGATCTGTCCTTCTCAGGGTGTTGCTGGAGTTGACGGGCCCCCAGGTCCCAAAGGAAACATGGTACGAACACAGCTTCCTCTCAGTAAACTGTTTCCTGTCTGAGCCATACATGACTGTTTGTGTAATGTTTAGACTGTCCACGTTAGGCTGTTAAACCCCCTTTAGGATGCACAGCTGTGAGGTTAAAGGTCATCCCTGGTTTCAGAGGAGCTGAGAAGGAGAGTAACCACTTTAAAGGCAGCAGGATCAAGCACTAAATTGTGTTTTTCTGCCACGTTACAAAGGTCATACAAGATAACTATCAACAGATAAATACAGTTTAATGACAGGTTAGGTTCAAGATTTACCGCAGCTACTGAACAAAAGGTTGATTTAGAGCCACAGATGTACCTTCAACCACATATTTAACAACAGTCTGTATTCATTTTTATTACAATCAAGATATTCCCACCGCAGCTGCAGCCTAGAAAAGGATGAACACTAGATTTGAATGTTCCTCAGAGTTAAGGAGCAAGCAACACTTGGGGGTCTGATGTACAACGGAGACAGATCCATTATTCTCTACTCAGACAGCTCCATAAGTAGACCACAGTCCACAGCAACTACATGATGTGTAACTTCAACAGAATACAATAGTTTCACAGCACAGTTAGTTAAGAGGCAGACATGTTTGACTAGATAAGGCAGGGTAGACACTGTCTGCCCTCCTTTTTTACATTATATATAAAGGAAAATATTTGACATATTATCTCTGTTTCAAAAAGTTATTCAGTCAGCGTGACTTATCCTCTAATCAGTTTTGAGTTTTGAGTCGACTGGAAACAGAAAATAACCATGTTTTAGTGCTGCAGTCATTTCTGTTGTTGACAGGCAGATTGTTGACACTGATGTGTGTATTTGAAGTGGCAGTGTTTGGGACAGAGGATTGCTCTGGGACCACTGTTTAGTGTGTAGTTTTGACAGACTCCATCTTTTTTCAGGGACCACAAGGAGAACCAGGCCCACCTGGGCAGCAGGGAACCCCAGGAACACAGGTAAACAAAGAAATGCTGCACTGTCACAGCAGGAATTATGACGACAAAGTGAAGTGGCCACAGACACACTGACCGATTTACTTTGGATTCTCCTTTTATAAGCTCAGATTTGCATTTGATGATGTTGATTTAAACACACAGTTGAACAGCTTCATTCTCAGGGAGTGTTGTAGTTTACAGTAGTTTACAGTTGAGGAACCACATTAGAAGCTGAACTGTCAACACAGATGATCATCTCCATTTTGGCTTTTTGAATTTGCTCCTCCTTGCTGCTGGGAGAGGGTGCCCACCCTTCCTCTCACCTCTCCCTGGAGGTATAAAAAGTACACACGCACACACACACACCCATACACACATGCACACGCTCTGCACACACATTTTTCTCAACTATTTTTCAGGGGTTTATCTTGGGAGGGGGGATGTTTCGGGGTTGATCCATTTGAAAGCATCTTATTCATGTTGGTGGAATTCCTGCAAAGCTGCCACACCTGTTGGAGCAAGCTTCAGTGCCTCAAATTACCCTGCGCACACACACACACACACACACACACACACACACACATACACACACTGGCACACATCAGGAAGCCACCTAGAAATATATATATGAGAACACATGCACAAAAATGCAAGTCTGTGTGCAGTTCCACAACCATGCTAGATGCTAATATGTCTTCTGACCCAGCTCAGTGTACACACACTAACACACACAGACACACACATACACACACATACACACACAAAAACACACAAGCTTAACATTCCTTCACCAGCTCAACTATTTACAGCTCCAACACACTCTTCAGTTTATCCAGGTTGTGTGTGTGTGTGTCAGTGTGTGTGTGTGTGTGTGTGCATGTTTGAGCATGTTTGTTGTTGCCATAGCAACAGACTCTCATGCCTGTCTGTATGTCTCTTCCTTATAGGGTCTTCCTGGTCCTCAAGGCCCCATCGGACCGCCTGGAGAAAAAGTATGTTCCCTTTTTTCCTCAGGTGACACTGTAAAGAACCTGTAGATACTCTGTATGAACTCTGCACCTTAGTCTGGTTGAAAGACAATTCTGACCTTGTTTGTGACCTCTGACCTTTGACTGTGTCTTCTTTTTCTCTCACAGGGACCTCAGGGCAGGTCGGGGTTGCCTGGATTGCCTGGAGCTGATGGGCCTCCTGTGCGTGCTCTTATCACCTCTATGCGTACATACAGTATATCAGTATTACAAACACACCATTAGAAATATGACACCACTTCACTCCTGTAACATCAACCCAAACCTCAGATACTGCTGTTTCTGGAACAGTGGTACAGTGCACGGTATAACACCAGTTTTCAGCAAATATGTAACGTGATGGTTGTGAAGATGAGTTTTTTTCTCAGCACCAACACAGAGCTGACCTGTGTATGGCCCTTTTATATCAAATCTGTATGGAGAGAGAAGGTCAGCAGTGTAGGGTGGGGGGCAGGGCTTATCTGTGCCTTAAAAACAAAAAATAAAAGTTTAAAATCAGCTCTGAAGGCCACAAGAAGCCAGTTCAAGGAAGCCAAAGCAGGAGGAATATGGTGCTGCTTTCTAGTTGTTGTGAGAACCCTGGCAGCAGGATCCTGTACAGACTGGAACCGTTTCTGTGGCACACCACTGAATAAAGAATTACAATGGTCCAACTGGTTGTAAACAAAGGCACTGATAAGGGTTTTAGTGTACTGGAATGAAAGAAAAGATTCGATCCTAGTGATGCTCCTGATCTCCTAGGAGTGAGAAGAAAACTTAAGGTCAGAATTGAGAATCAGCTCTGGTCCTGTGCCCTCTCGTGCACAGTCCAAGGGACCCAAAGCTGCTTTATGACCAACACTTCAGTTTTTTTATGTATTTAACATAGGATTTGATGTCTGCCAGGCAGTGTATTTGGGCGGGTTACCCGTTTGGTGCCTGACACACACCGAGCCAGCTTGTGAAATACAGCAGAACAGAGTCTCAGAGATCTTTCAAGGCATTTTTCATAGGCCCATAATAATGGGTCTATGGGTTTTGTTATTCCTGACCTGTAGTCACTCATGTCATTCCTCCCTCTCTGCCCTCACTGTGAGAGGTGTGCAGGTTTGTTTCCCTCAGGCCCCAGAACCTGGTGATTTACAGCTCTCTGCCTCAACCTCACACCCCAGATTGGAAGTGCCAGGTGTTTACGGCTAAAGGTTTCCGTGTGTGTGTGTGGAGTGTATTGAGCTGTACATGTGGGCCTTTTTACCTGCCCCATCACTCACCAGTGGCCACTGCCCTAAGTGGTTATTAATCTGCCTCAAACCGCTTCAGATGAAGTCAGATTTTTCCTGTTTTTTGCTTTACTTACATACACAACAACAACACAAAAGCCTCCTCCACCAACATCAGTCACTGTTGCATCATGGATGTGTTCACACCATTCATTATGTTCAGTGTTCAGTTTAAAATCAATCTTACATCAACCACTTTTAACCATGTTCTGACTTGTTATTTTACAGGGTCATCCTGGTAAGGAGGGGCCACCTGGAGAGAAAGGAGCTCAGGTAGGTGTATTTAAAGTGTGCTGGGCTGAAAACAGGACAGGTGAAGTTCATAAACTGAAGTAGCTTTTTGCCCAGGTAAAGTCCTATACGGGTAAACAAGTTGAAATTATTTGTATTACTCATTCATCTTGGTCACATTACATAACATTGTTATTGCCCCACTAAAGTTATCTTATCTAACAAGCCCAACAACACAAATCACAATTCTGTAGCTAGATGTTAAAGGAAAAAAATATGTTTTTTTTACAGCATAAATGTTTCTTTACATAATGTGATGAAGTTTCAAATCTACAGCCCACTATAAAATAAGAATTTTAAACAATCATTTCACAGTATCAGTGTTATTCTTCATATTCATTTATTTGCTCATTTGAAATGTGTCTTTGATCAAACTTCTGTCATTGTTGAATGACAACATTTAATATCACAGTTCTTTACATCCTTACATAATGCTTTAAATGCTTCAGACTAGTCACTATATTTAAAACATAATTGCAATTGATGAACAAAATAAAAACCTACAGGTAAAATGGAGTCTGCTCAGTTACAGTAACTTACAGTAAATGTAGTGACCACACACTGTTTTCTCCTCTCCAGGGTCCATCTGGTCCACAGGGTCCTATCGGTTACCCTGGCCCTCGTGGTGTGAAGGTATGATTTCTGTTTGATTGACCAGCCTCCTTAATTGTTTTCACCAGTTAAGAAAGTCTCTCCTTTTATTCTCTTGTACATATTTGTCTTGTATTTCTCTGCTAATTGATCTGTGTTTCCTGTTCAACAGGGAGCTGATGGTGTCCGTGGTCTCTAGGGGTCAATAGGAGAGAAGGTACATTTCTTAAAATACTAAACATTCTCCACAGTTTTATCCACTGAGAATCCAAAAGAGGTTACAAATCATACAGTGTATATTAATGTCCTTACAAATAAAGATGCTTGCAGTGATTTCTGCAGTTTGTCATCAAAGGTGAATATTCAGGAGTATATATTCTGTCCTGTGACAGCACTGCAATAATGCGGCAGATGTTTTCTGCTCTTCCTAGTCCACAATATTGTAGTGACTCTTCTGATCTGTGTTTGTCATGGTCATGTTCTCTTAACAGATAAATTAATGTTGAATCAGCAGGCTAATTTCAGTGGGTTTATTTTATTTTCTTAAGACAGAGTTTAAAAAATGTGGTCCAAACTGATAAGCTGTGTGTTCCAGTGTTTGTCAAACTTCAATTTTGTAAAGAGGTTTGGGAAAAATACACAATATATTCATGTCACAGTTATCTTTTCTAATCAGGAAGGTTCACCTGCACTCCTAACTTTGTTTTTCCCTTCTTTGAGCTGCTGTTGCAGCCTCCTGAAAGTACTGCAGAGGTCAGTCGATAGCCATCTCAGAGACAGAGACTTTGCTGGAGTGGGACCTCAATCAGTTTGAATGTAGTTGACATGCTCCAGGGGTTTGGTTTCAAAGAACATTGCAGTCCATCTCAAGTACTTTTGAAGTTTTTGACTGTGTGTCACCATGTAGAATTTAAACTAAGCTGCTTTTTAATATGTATGACATTTATTTAAGATCAATACAGTTATGCTGCTGTATAAAATCCATTATCTGACTGAGGGCTGTTGTTCTCACTACACTGACAGGTATTCATATCAGTTTTATATTGAATTATTTATAGCAAGAGATTCAAAAGCCAAAAGCTTGAGGAGAAAGGTTTGTTATGAATAAAGGATGTGCTTTACCTCAGGTGTGTGTGTGTGTGTGTGTGCTGTGTGTGTTGTGTGTGTTTGTGTGTGTGTGTGTGTGTGTGTGTGTGTGTGTGTGTGTGTGTGTGTGTGTGTGTGTGTGTGTGTGTTCTTGGTGATGTGAGTTGGCAACAGACATGCCTAGTGCTGTATTGCATCAGATAGCTGAAAACATGGACAGGTGACAGTTGGGGAAACAGAAAGTGTCAAAGAAAGAGACAGAGGTTTGGCTGAACTGTGCAGTGGCCTTCAGCATCCATTTCCGATTCTGTTATCACAGCTAAAAAACTTGGTTCACCACAACATTCACAAATTTGGTCTGAATCCAGTGTCTTCCCTTTGAAAAAGTGTCATTGACATTCTTTATCTAGTTTATTACATCATATATCATTCCAGTGAAATCAGTTGGCAGGTGTTGAATACAGCATAGCTCACTGAGCAGCAGCTGAACAGTTCCCTCGCATATGCTGTTCCACCATTTGACCAGCAGAGACAGCACTGCCCTGTGATCTGGGTAGGCTGAACATGAGCAGGCTGAATTCTTTAACAGATGCTCAAAAATACAATGTCAGAAGATGTAATAAGTTCCCAGTGAAATGAAGAAGAAAATATTCCATTCGAGACTCACTGTGTGAAATAAACAATGCTTTGAATAACAATATTATAATGAAATAAATCCAAATAATTACTGGCATCAATCTCTTTGTCTCATTTCAGGGTGGAGACGGCTCTGCCTCAAGGGAGACAGGGAACTCAAAGGAGACAGGGTGAGGAAATAACTCACCCGTCACATAAATAACTTCTCCATGTCCAGTCCAGTCCTTGCTCTAGTCTTGGAAACAATGAATCAATTTCTCTGTACAAATGGTGTTATAGGGTGAAGTTGGCCATTGGATCCCGTGGAGAGGATGGTCCTGAGGGTCCTAGCACGAGCTGGACCTAATGAGAATCAGGTCCCATTGGGCCTGTTGAGAAAAGGTAAATAGCTTAACCACTACAGGTGTTTGAAAGCCTATTTGAGAATCACATCTGACCCACATTTTCATCTCAGTGGCTTTTTTCACCTTGCTGTTGTGCTAAAACTGAGTCACCAGTTGACGTGGTGTTGAAGTTATGTTTCTCAGGGTAAATTGGTGTCCCAGGACTGCCAGGTTATCCAGGAAGACAAGGATCAAAGGTAAGTCATTGTCACCTCACCAGTAGATGACTTTTTCTTATCATTAATTGTAACACAACAGACAAAGCATTCCTCCCCGACAGTGTGATAAATTCATGTTGATGGATTTAAGCAAAATATAATGGGTGTTAGCAGAACTGTTCAAGTGAAGAATCTGGCTACCACCAGCTGGTAAATCTTTAGTGTATAGAATGAGTATGCCATGACAGTCAGGGTAGGGGTGGTGCTGGGTGTGGGTTTAATGCTCATCATCATATGCTCTACACATTTATTGGATAAAGGAATAATTTAAAAGTAACAGTTGTGGGAAAAGATGGTGTTACTGTTTATGGGATATTTCTACAATTCATAACAGAGATACTTCATATAATTGATTTATGAATCATTAGTAAATCATTTATACAGAACATTACAGAAAGTTTTAACATCGTCACTGCTCACATTCAACCCAGCTTAGCTGTAACAGTTGAGAGAATAGCGCCTCTATCTGTTCCTGCTGGAAAACAATGCAAAAGATTTCCTCCTGAGTCTGACATGGTGCCGCACACTGGGAATGAAAAAGATTTATTAATGAGGCAACACATCAAATCTTTCATTTGGTTTTAAAATGTGACACAGTCTTTTATTCTATGAAATAGCCGATTCAGATCCCTGTAACAGCTGATGACATGTATACACGCAGTGTTACAGGTACAGTATCATATAAGATTATTTTAAAAACTTACTACAGATCATTGCACCTGCTGCCCACTCATCCACTCCATATGTGGATTTAAAGCCTACCCATATGTCTGATGGTTCTGTGAAACCAGTTTCTATGAGTGTGAATGTTGAGATGTGCTCCCAGTGTGGACTTTATGAAGCAGGGGTCACGGACATGTCTAAGCACTGACTACAGGGCTGTTTTATTATTGTAGATATCTGTAATTGAAACGGTCCATCTGTGTGTGTTGTTTTATGCTGATGGCATCACTCTAATGTCAGACCTGCAACCTGCTCTCAGATCAGTATTTAGTGATGAGCAAAAGCAGAATATGTGATTATGAATTTAAAAACTTGAAGATTTTGTGTGAGTGTTCAAAAGCCTGAGGCTAAGAGAATCACCTACAATCTCAAAACATCAGTGAACTAAATTAATAAGCAACACTGGCAGTGTGAGATTTTACCATTTTACACAGACAATAGTTTATTAGACATGATGTATTAGACAGAGCAGAACAGAGGATTTGTGAAATCTCACGCTCGGAGGAAGTTGAGGTTTGTCACTGATTTGATTTTACTGAATGTCCCCAATGCAACGTGGTGGTGAGGCGCGTGGTAGGTAAGCTGCTCTTTAATTCTGAACAACCATATCACCATGTCTTGTGTGTACAGGATCTGTGCTGTTTTGTTTTAAATTTCGTGGTTTGTGTGTGTATGCAATTTGTTGACATAATTTGCATGAGGTTTCTATTTGACCAGCCTTCGCTGAAAAGACTGTAGAGACAGTGGGAAAAGTTTGGGAATTTGATATTGTCTTGGGCAGGCAGGAAATGTTGAGTTATTTTATGTAAACTTTACTTCACAGGCTAATTACAGAATCTGTGTGTGTTTTATAATTCAACTAAAGTGAGACATTCATAGAAAACAACATTAACAAATCAGAACAAAAGTGTTAGGGTCGTGGCAGTGATCAGTTTTAAAATCCAAACTCATGCTAAATCTATCTGTCAAGTTTACAGGGCTGTGGTGTTAACTGTGTGAAATAACTGAAGATGACATCTGACAATAGAGCAGATAAATACAGAATGAGTGCTTATTATCATGCCACTTGACCTCAAGTGATGTTTCCCCTCTCTCTCATCGACAGGGCTCGAGCTGCTCTGGGTTCCTGGGAGCCAACGGCAGAAAGGAGCTCTGGTAAGAAAACACACACATTCACACACTGTGCCTGTTTGTGTATGAAAATCACCACGCCCATCATTCCAGCACACAAAAGAAATTCGATTCCTTATTATAAAGGCATCTGCATGGTAACTTGGCACAAAAATAACAGCAGTAAAATCAATGTTGGGGAGAGAACAAGATGAAATGATAGGATTTCTACTGAGCCTCTCCCATTCCTAGCTCTTAAAAAACTTGCACTAAAACAAACTTGCACTTAGAGAGTTCTGAGAAGTGCTAGAAATAGTTCAAGGTCCAGGTTTTGTTTTCAACAGCCATTATGAAACAGCCAAAATATTCCCAAATTCACCTTAATAAAGAGGTAATGATATAGAAGAGGTTTCAGTTTCAGATGATCTTAACTGCATAAAAGTGGTAGAAAGTAGTCAAGATATTTTGTTGAGTACATCAGAGTCATTTAATGGACACTCAGCACATTATCTCATTTATGCCAGGGCTGGGTTCGCCAAAATTAAACACTCATCACCTTTTTATAAAATCACATTGTGCCCAGTGCTGACTCGTGTCAGGAAGCCATTTTGTTATAGAAATATTTTCACTGCATTTGCTGGCGGGTTGTTTCTCCTGCTTCAGTCAGCTAAACAGTGGAAATAACATTACTTCACATCTCCAGAACTTCTGCTGTCACAGAAATGAACTGTTCTAATGAAGATATTAGAGTTTATAAAGGTCACCATCAGCTCATCTGTAGAGTCAAAAGTTAGTGTACGTGGTGCAAATGCTTCAAATATTTTGTCTTTTTATTTAAAAGGGTGTTGGTGGCGGTAAACCTGGTCCAAGAGGTCAAAGAGGTCCAATCTAAGGTACTGCGACTCATCATTTCTAATATGATTAATGAACTAATTAAACAGTGTTAAGTCATCTTTTGAAATGATATGGATTGTGATAGTTTTAAGGTTTGACATCATTAAATTAATCAAGCCAGAATCGAGATACACAATACTTGAGTTATTAGGGTTTTGTGTCTGACTCTTTGAGTTTTTCTTCTCTCTGTAGGGTCTCGTGGTGCTCGAGGAGCCAGAGGTCCAACAGGAAAACCAGGTCCCAAGGTACTGTAAACTACTCACAGCAAAACACACCTCTTTACACTGATATTATTTTAAGTAAAATGACACTTGAGCAATAAAATCATGGCAGATCCCTGAACAGTGCCAGATTCTATCGCTCCTATCATAACATAGCTAAACATTAACTGATGATAGTTGCTGTGTGCTGCAGGGGCACAGCAGGCACGACGGCTCCAGGCCCACCTGGTGAGAGAGTAAGTCCATAACACACTGAGTTTGACACGTTCAGGAATAAGCAAAACTTACATCAGTTTGTCACTTTGATTCTCACATTAAAATAGCTCTTACAGTGTCTCCACCTCAACTATGATGATGTCTGACTGTAAACTTAGTAGTAGTAGTAGTACTATCTTAATGTGAATAGATTCTGTTCAATCTGGGAGTCAGTCATATTCATCTTCAAATCTTATCATACTGATCAAACCTCCAAGGCTCTAAGTATAATGATAAGGATTTTTAATAAGAGGAGCAAAAGAAACTTAATGCTTCTTTTTTGGTCACTAAAGAAAAAATGGCAGTGTTTACTTGTTGAAACAGTTTTCTTGAGTATAGGACATAATTAGGAAGTAATTGATGTGGAGAACACAGATTTGGGGTTTTGCTTTTTCTTAATTGTATGTTCCGTTCCCACCTTCATCTAACAAACAGTAGGATCCCATCGGCCTCAGACTGTAATAAAGTACATTTGCAGTGTTTTTGAACTGATGCTCAAACAAAAGTGGAAAAGAAAAAGTTTTATCCAAATTTAGATTGAGTAGGATCTTTATTGTGCGTGTGTAGCCTAAGGTGTCTAACCCGTGGCAAAATTAATAATCTCTTGCAGTTGTTTCACAATAAAAGCCTTCCAGCAGTGCTACCTTATTTAATACCTCTCAGCAGATTTTTGTTAGATCTCCGAGGTTGTTTTAGCAGTTTGATTTTTTTGCTGTGTAACATAAAAGAAGCCCAAAGAAGGCATGAAATAAAATAGGTTTTAACTGGAGCTGCAGCGTAGTGCTCAGTTTGCATAACATTTGCCTACACTACACAACACTCAGGAGGAGAAATTGATTTTCATTACAGCTCTGACAGAGCGCAATGGGAGTCTATCAGAAAACAGATCCTCCCTCTGTTAGATAAAGGTACATAACTAAAGACTACAAAGGCACCTCGCTTCCACATGAGCTTCACAGGTACAGAAACCACTCATCATTTCTCATTAAAATAGACACATTTACTGTTTACAAAATGTCAAAGCGCCAGAGTGAATCATAAGCATCATTTAACAAAGTAAGTCTGCTAGTCTTACATACCATCTGTGAAGCAGTCCTCAGGTCAGAGCTTGGCTGAAAGCTCATGAACCTGGATTTTATTTGACAAATGTAACATCTAATGAGCAGCTCGCCTAACTTTAGCTTCCACCAGATTTTCAGTTTGATTTTGGGCATCAGGGGTTAAGCTGAAATGAACAAGTCAAGTGACGTGGTTCTTCAAGTGTTCTTGACGGTATGTTGAGTTTGTTCAGTGGCAAAAATTGCCCCTCAGTCCCAGGACTGCAGGACTTCCCCTTAGAGTCTGGGGATTTTCAGAGCACTCCATATTAAAGCAGAGATGCTGATGGTCAGCTTTTAACCTTGAACTGCATCGCCCTAAGGTGAAGTGCACCAGACACATTCACAGCTGTTAAGGCTTAGCTGTCTGAACTAGCATGCCATGTGTTGCCGCAGCGCCTACGTTTCTTTAGATAAAAACATTTCAAAAAATGCAATGAAATGAGAAGTCTTCTTGTCAGTCTCTGCTAACAGGCAACCAATAGAGGTGAGAATTAAACTCAATGAATATGATATGAAGATAAACTTAAATTATCCAGTCCTTTGAAATTTATATTAGATTTGCAAAAGACTGAACTGTTCTTCTGTACTTATGTTTAAACCAATCCAATCCCAAACCCTTATGTTACCTCAACAATATTCTGTAGCTTCCAAAAACAAATTACCATCATCATATTTCTGTAACAAACTTCACACACATTTTGAATAGAAATCGCCTCTGTCAGGTTATGTTGTATAAGCTGGAGCTGACCTCTTTTCTCTCTCCTGCTCCAGACTCTCACCGCTTGTGTCTGATTTTTATTCATTATTTGCTGATGTGGGTCCCATTTTCTTCATTTGTATCATTTCTCACTTCTGTATTCTGTCGTTTCCTAACCTATTATTAAATATACCAGTTGATTATACTGTATATGTTTATGTGTACTGCAATATATATTGACATTTTTAATGTTTCAAACCATGTCAGCAACCAGTTTTGTTTCAGTGCGAGCAACATAATTTGACTTTGTAGAGTAAGAGAAACAATATGTGAGGATGTAATATGATTTTTCTGGGTTTAGAAGGGAAATAGTAAAAAGTAATTCCCTATTGGCAAATTTATAAGGAAATTATTCCAACCTTTTGATTTGACAGGAACTTATTTTATTCACTTGTTTCTGATTCTTTTGAGTCTTTAAGGTCTGAAATGTTCCTTTAAAAATATCAACACTAGACATCGATAAGTCTTTAAGATAAAGCCCGTTGGACCACTAAATTTTGACTAATAAAAGTCACTGGGGAGACCTTATCAACCCACAATCACTTCCTCATCTTTGTAGCAGGAGAGTGATGGAGAACAAAATCTTTATGCCACTCCAGTGTGCCTACTACACCATAATGATTTGATGTTAGTGGAGGCTAATTAGAGCACAGGCCTATGAGCTGATGAACATTGACTCCCCTTGACTACTATTTTGGATCTTTTCTTTGCACTGAATAACTTTAATTCTCAAGCTCCTCAGAAGTCCTAGTCCACATGAAGTCCCCTCCAGCATAATCTTGTTACCACACATTTTGTTTTGCTTTTGCATAGCAGTAAGTAACCTCAGAACTTTATTCATCACTCTGACTGTCTGTGGTGTGTTGCCTAGGACCTCAAGGACCCCTAGGACCTGTGGGCTCCCTGACCAGCGCCCCAGGCATCTCTCTCCTACTATAAGTACTTGATAGTTGAATGAAACCACCCCATGTGGTAAGATTATGGTTTGCTGCTCAGGTTCAGCCTCTGTTAATTGCTTTCTCCTCCCATTGTCCTGGTGCAAATTAGCCTGGTTTGCAAACATTATACGCTGTGATTGATTCAATTTGAGGAGTCTGGCCGGTGCAGTAATATATAGTAACATCCTTAATTCCTCGTGCAGGGATCATTAGTCTAACTGTTATTGAAGCAGAACCCATTTTCTCACACTCCAGTCAAGGCAGGAGACATGGTAATTTCCACCTATTGATTCAGGTTAGGTCTATAGCTGGCTCTTAGCCCCTCAGCCACTGATGCTGTCTCCTCCTAACATAAAAACACAGCCTCATTATTTCTTTTCATTAGTGATCCAGTAGTCAAACTACAATTGAGTTTGTATTATGTATTGTGTCTACAAAGAATCTGCACAATACTATAACTAAATCCTATTGCTTGAAAATGAAACTTTATTCCAGAAATAGGGACAAGTTCATATCATGTCATTATTCACTCCAGTTGTGAATATAATGATGATGAATGCATTGGGCTAACAAGAAGTTGTGTGTTTGAATTCCACCCAACAGGGACCACCTGAAAGGATGGGCTGCCCGGACACCTGGGCTACGTGAGAAACGTGAGCCTAGGCATGCAGTTTTCCTGTTGAGTTATCAGTCACCTGTGTGGGCTCTGCTTAGCCTCTGACTCTAACTTACAAAAACATAAGACCCTACATCAGGCTAGGAACCCACACAGCAGGTGCAAATGTAGAGGTGAAAATCTGCTCAAGTTGTCAGTCTTTCAGAAATGTCTCTTTACTCGAGGAAATTAGTTCATTTCCAAAGAATCAAATGCTTAAAGCAGAATATGAGTATAACCATGGAATTACCATGACTGTAAGAAAAGGATTTTCAACTTGCTCAGTTAAACTCTGAAGATCTCGTTTTAACTCTGCAAGAACTGTTTTGCTGCCATTTAAGCAAAAGTTGCCAGCCAGACCTTTGCCTCATCTTTCTCAAATTGCTCTCAATGGTATGGACAAATCTGATCCTCCCAGTCATGAGTTGCACTTCAGCTGAACCCCTCACCCTCCTCCTCACTTCATCTCTATTGCTCTTGTATGCAGGGATTACAATCAGTGATACAACATCTCAGTAGGATGCCAAAGGGGGTAGACATGTTCCTTATAAAGCAAAATTCTAAAGACAAAACCCTTGTGAATATTGTCTGAGTTCTGTTCTTCTCCATTCACACACACACACACACTTCATGCTCTGGTCTGAGTAAATCCAGATGGCTCAGACTCCTATCTGAGAGAGATGGACATTAGGAGCTGGGGAGATGGAGCTTCTGCCTTGCTGTTACTGGCAAGTTTAAATACCTAGGAAAGGACACTGTCTTAGATTGTTCAGCAGCAGCACGCTTGTGTGTCTGTACTCTGCTCTAAAAATACCTGAGCAGTAATAACTCTATTATGTAAGGCAAGCAGCTGCTAAACAATACCATGTAGTTTTTTCCAAGATGCAGTCATGAGTTAATGAGAAATGGCTGCACTAACCACCCTAATGATGCATAGATGCCATATCCCATGGGACATAAGATTCATCAACAGAAAAGATAAAACAAAGCAAAGTTTGATTTGATCACGCCTGAGTTGCAACCCCTGCTCTCAGATCTGGCTCCCCATACTTGGTATGCACAGTGCACCCTATATTTGACGAGGCTCAGAGGGCAATAAATTTACTAAAAGCTTGACAGATCACGCCTATCATTAAAGCTTCCTTCCGCCTGCCTCTTCCCTATAGATAACGTATTTACACCACACACGACTGCTTCCTGCCTTGCTGGTCTGCTTACAGCGATAGAGTCTTCATTAAGGTGTTTATGGCTGTAGATTTGCTACCTGATGAACAGGCTCCACAAGCATCCAATATGAGAATTGATCACAGCACAAAAGATGCTCAAAGGTGTCCAGCCCAAAACGCAAGTTGCATTTGAGGAAGTGCAAATGAAGATTTGAGTTGGATGCCTCTAGGGCCAATGCAGTAACAGAATGGCCTTGAGGGTCGCATTGAATATTACATTACCATAAATCACAACACATACTGATCAATAAGTTTGGAGTCATAGATCACGCTTTTCTAACAGCTTGATTTGAAAACTTTGTTTGGTTGTAAGATAACAACTTACAAATGGAACAATTATACAAGCAGCTCTTACTGAATAATGGTTATGTATGGAGTTTTACGATGGAGGGATTCAAAGATCGTTGAAATCAGAGGAAAGAAGTCAGTGCAGCCAGCATCACCCTTGAGCCGGATACATGTGCAAATCACCCGAGTTCTGTCTAAACATTACACGCTTTTATATGTCTGGAACAAGCTTGTAAGATATGTTTCATTAGATGATGAACTTATTCCTCTTGTCTTCACACTGCAAGGTTGGGGTTAATATTTAGGGACATTGTGGAGTATACCTAAGCTAGCAGATTGGATTGTCTTCTCGAAGACACACAAGTTTCATCTGATTTGTGCTGCGTGTTGGAGCTTATACTTGAGATGTGTTGAACTTGTATCTTTTGGCTTGACCTACTATTGCCTGAATCTACTTGCTTTATCCATAGGGAATACTGCAAATCAGCCACATTCTGAGAATGTAAACTTACGCAATGTTTCTACATTAAACTAACTGGTCCAGTTCCTCTGAGGACACCTGTGCTAACGCTTAAAGGGTGATTCCGTTTTTTTTTTTTTTTATTGTTATTATTATGCACAGTGTAGATGTCGGTTTTGCATAACAGCAAAAATTGAGTAATTAAATGGGCTCTTTGGGAAAGGCTGGATTTTTTCCTCCATTTGAATTCAGAAGAAGACGGTATATTTAAAGTTGCATGAAAGTTGTTGATGCAGCGGAGCAGGACAACTCAGAACTTTGATAGAGTAAAATGCCATCAGCTTATGAGGCTGTGCTTATGGAGCCGCAGATACCTAATCACACATTCAGCAGACTTTGAGCAACATCAGTGGAGTCAGGTGTCCCTCCTACCAGACTAAAGTGGCGGCGGTTTAAGAAGTTCATCAGCTCTGAAAATGAAAGGACTTTGCTGTCAGATGCTGCTTTCTTTGACCTTCCCTTGTTTACTTTAAGCTGTTTATTGTTTCACACTGGACGGGTTCGGTACACTGAGCTTTCCAGACATTGTCGGTGATGGAACAACCGGGGCTTGTTAATTGAATATAGGACTTCTGTTTGTGACACTCAGCTTAGAGCCGCAGAGTTTGCACTGCCAAAACACCCAGTGGGTCCTTTCACACACCCTATTAATATCACATACATACACAAGAAAACACTCGGCTAATCACTCATTTGGATGTGATCAGATTTGACTGATCGCGCTACACCAGAGGCAACAACTCTGACGAAGTTACTAAACCTGATTTTTGCCATCTCCTTTATCCAAATGATTCTCCTGAAATCAGTGAGGCAGGCGGGAGTAACAATACAGAAATACAGAAATCTCTCTGCGTTAAAATAGCCACAACTGTTGCCAAACTGGAATAATATCCATGTATTTCCACCACCAGGTAAACTCTTTAAAAGAGATTATTTATTTTCTCAGTCACACGCCAGGTGTTCTCAGTCTACTTTGGCGCCCCTCTGTTTACTGTGCTTTGTAAATCTGAACTGGCAGCAGCCAAACACTGAGGCAAGGCTTCATCTTCTTTATGTGGTGAGGTGATACAAAAGACTGAATGGATGAAATATCTTGCAGCATGATTTAGGAGCAAACAAACAAAAAAAAAAATGCAATGAACGGTTCAGTATAACGTATTGCCTAAATACAGTCTCTATTTCAAAACCTTTATAAGATATTCTACATTGGGTATAAGAGAGATGCTGTTTTACAGATCAGTAGATATAGTGAACATCATGAGTGTCAGAGGGAAGCTGTACACAGAAGTTTACAGTTGGCTGCTATTGTCTTGCCGTCTCATGGGTATGTATTTATAGGTAATGGATCCAGGTCGTAAAGTCGATCCAGTATGTGAGTTGTCTCTGGTCACATGAACAGACATCCTGATCACATGGTCTGATTCATAGTTGAGGACCTGCATCTCATCATCTGTTACATCTCGCAAATCCACAGTCTAATCTAGCCTCCTAAATGAAGAGATCCATGTATATAGTATATTAAATTATTAACAACTGCCTGCAGTTATTTACATAAATCAACATTGTAATGTGTAACAGAATATCCTTGAGTGTGAATATAACCTGAAAAGCCCCACAACCAAACCTAAATCCTCCTTATCATCTGAACCAGTCAAGAGGAATCACTTGGTTTCTTTTCTACCTGGATTTTAAGACAGATAAACTGTGTGTTTCTGTTGTTGTTATAAACCATATAAATAAACTTTGTATTCTTTTTTTCAGGGTTTCCTGTAAACTGGTCCACCAGGCCCAGGAGGTTGTCGGCCCCAGGTGTAATGTAAATGTATTATTAAAGAATACATTTAATATGAAATAATACCATTTTAATTGTAGAGTTTTGAGGGCTTTGAAATTTGCTCTGTAAATACTTACTGCTTGAAAAAAGGCAATACACAGTAGTAAGTTTGTTTGATTCCAAAAATAACTTTTAAAATTATAAATGTGTTATTGTTATGCAATGCATGGGGTGCTGTGGTCAGTGATGAGGATTACAAAATACTGTGAAAGACAACATGTAAAAGATAACGCACAGGTGTTCATTTAATGTGGTAGATCTATTATGGATCTGATCAGAAATATTTGTTCTGGAAATGAACAGTTTATTATATGACACTCATTGACTCTCACTGTTTGGTTTATATGATCATTAGTCCTTTTAATAACTGCATCTCAAGATTTATATCACTAGTGCGAGGACATGTACTGGGTATATTATATCATTGGGTTATGTTGAACTGTAACACATCAAACTATGTGATGACATCGAGGGACCCACTGAGAGACTGGTCCCACAGGAGAGAGGTCACCCTGCCCCGGCCTCCAGGAGAACAGGGTCTTCTGGTGCTGCTGGAAAGGAGGGAGCAAAGGTGTGTAGAAAAAAACAGCTTTTATTTTTGCATTGAAGGAAGAGAGTACTTAGTTGTGTAAAAATAATAGTTTCACAACATACCAGAAATGCTCTTTTTGTCCTCTTCCCTTGCTCTGGCAAACAGATATATATAGTAATTTGTTCACAAAGAGGGCTGTGCTTGTCTGGTGGGCTGTAACAGATTTGTGTTAGTTACTGCCAAGAGAGGAATCCAGGGAGGTTGATAGAGAGATCAATAGATAGAGGAGGGTCAGTAAATTAAACTGGCGCAGTTGCACCATTGTACATGATTTGATTTCTGCAGATTGAGCCAGCTGTATTCACAAGCAGTTACATTTCTTGAGGCATGCAGCTCAATGACTTCTGACTGCTTAACAAAACTAGAGAGACCAGAATAAATCTGTAGCACAATTCAGCTAGAAACCAGATATACAGTCTCACCATCACCTCTCTGAGTTGCACAAGGCCCAGCAAGTGACTGCTGAAGATACAGTGGCTGAGATTTGGGAGCTGCCCAGTAATTCCTCCCCGCCCTCCCTGCCCGCCAATTGAGTGCCCATTAGGAGTGATAGTGCCATTTTGTAGAAGCATGGGCTGCTCCAACCACCTCTGACTCCTGTGACCACTCAGCATCCCTGCTCCCCATCCTCCCCAGCCGCCCCATGTCTCCCACACTCATTTTCTTCCCTGTCTTCCCAAGCAGACAGTTTAATCAGAACCATCATTAACTCAAACCTTTGCCACTCACAGCCCCACTTTCCTCCCCACTCTGCTCAGGCTCAGCATCAGTATGCCAGGGACACTTTGTGAGGTCTTGCAGAGCCCAAACTCTTATACCCCCAAGCCCACTCTTCTGTGCTCTCGTTTGCAGATAAAGTCAGCTCAATACAAAAGAAATGAGAACAAAGCCAGAAGTAACTTTTCTGAAGTCAAATGTCTTGTTTTAGGATTGTGGTGTAGAAAATGAATCAGGAATAAATAAGGTTGCCCTGCAACTATTGGCACTATTCCTTTCTGTATGAAGCTAGAATACAAAGGAACTTTCAGAGTTAGTTCAGTGTCTGAGGAAGGATGGAGGGCATGCAAACTGTCACTGTCAACAAAGATCTCTGTCCATGTTGCCGTGTTATGTGAGTCGCTCGATTTTTAAACATTTGCTTTTTATCCATTAAGCAGCACTTCTCTAAAAGACACTGGAGTTTAAGACTGTCATCTCTCTGTTTTGTGTTATGGCTGGAAAGCAACATCGCACTGGTTCTGATTAGAGCTGAGGCTCATGTATTATTCGTGTGGTGATAGTAAGTATGATTCCACAGAAAATATACATGCTTCAAAACTAATTGCAGCTAATGGCCCATTAAGATGGATATCAGCTACAAAACAAGCACTTGTTCCTTGGTGGATGCAAAAAGCCATTAGTGTATATTGTATGATATTTGTTTGTCATGTGCTTTTCAATCTGTATTCAGTTTTTTTTTGTTTGTTTTTTTCATTCGTATGGAGCCCAAGCCTAGCCAGAGGTCTGTAGGTAGAACTTTATTTTGGCTAGTTAATACTGAAATATACTCTGCATGTACACATTTCACTCAGAGGGCCTAGAGGAGGCAGATATTAAACATCTTTAAATTTCTTATGTTCTGATTTTATATGCTTCTGTCTGAGGTGGTGTAGCTTAAATACAAGATTTAGTTGTCATATGCTTCGGCTCTGCAAACTCAACGACACCATGCCAACACCAATTCAGTCACTTCACAGCCACAAAGTTACATTAAACTTGAGAATGTGGATAACTCAAACAACAAAAATGGTAGAGTAATCTAAATATAGTTGCAGTCTCTCAGTTTGCTGTTTCAAAGGGCTGAATTTGTCACTGTTCGCCATTGTTGAAATTGGGACTGATACTGACGAGTGTAGTGGAGAAGCAAAGGAACTTTAATTTTTTGTTATTTAACACAAAGCATTCATCTAACACTGAATGGAATACAAATTATATAGATCTTTACATTTCGTGACCAAAGATTTAACGGTGATATAGCCCATAAGGACAGGGTCAGAGTTTGAACATTAGTTCTCTGAGCTCTTTCATAAACCAGTTTCCTGAATAAAAAGGTAAAGTTGATTATCATGTGGGTACTCAACCAGCCAACCTGCTTGAGGAATCAATACTTTTATTTGAAAGTAATAATTTTATCTTGGTAGTCTGACACTGCCCACAGTTTGTGCCTAGTTTGTCTACCCAGTTGGCATTTTGCTCAGATGGGGAATCATTTCAGGTAGAAAAGATGACAGTTCTCTCTTCACCCAGACACACTGTGATTGTTGGCTGTTACAAAATCTTTGCTTCTAATTTTCAAACTGAAAAATACAACAGCGGAATCACTGTCAAACTTCTCATACAGTATAACCAAAATTTGTTTCTCAATAACCTGAAATGAGCAACGTTTAATCTGCACATTTTATAGTTTTAACCACAAATAAAGACCTAACCGACCAACCGGGTTCCTGGAAGATGCTTTCCAGACTCAAATCTAATAGTGGTGAACAGAAAAGAATGTCTCCCTTTGTTTTTCTACACTATGAACAAAAACATGAACAGAAAAATGCAATTATTATGGTGTCGATGGATACACTGTATTATGAACTACACCAACACTGTGTGTCATTGTGTGTGTGGGGAGACCCTGACCACAAGGATCCCCCGTAAAGACGGTCCCCCTGGCCTTCGGGAGAGGCTTCCCAGGAGAGAGGTCTACCTGGTGCCACGGTAAGAGCCCCCTTACACCTGCAATTTATTCATCATAGCCTCTTTATATGTGTTTTCTAGTAGAAAGTGACAGAACATTGCTACATAACAAATGAGCCGGCATCTATCCAGAGCTATTCACTTCATTAGAGACACCAGCCTTGGAATTCACTCCTAACAATCAATCCAGTGCAGGAGAAATCCAAAGCGACATCTTACAAATGAACAGGCATGCCTCTGCATCGCTCCACCACCACCTTCGACACCAGTGTTTTAACCACTGCAGTGCATCATGGGCCTCTGCTATAGAAGTAGGTTAGGAAACTATTTGTGAAATCTTTCCCCAGTTTAACTCAAGGACTTGAATTGTTTTTCATATTTCAGTGCCAACATTTTTGGAGAGGCAGCAAAGTTATTTGTCTCTGTATGAATTATTTACTTAATAAATAATTAAGTGGAAAATGGTGGCAATTAGACTGTGTCGGCTGGGAATGGATAAACTGTAGGGAGACGCAGTGTTGTGCTGCCTGCATCCTCAAGGTCAGTGAGACTCTGCAGGCCAGCAGCACCACTGATTGTTTTCTGCCATTGTAATTTACTCCAGCACACAGCCTGAGCCAGCAGAGACTCATTACCCACACTGCCATGTGCTCTTTTGTGGCCCACAAGGGAGCTGCACACACTCACACACACACACACACACACTTTAGGCATTGACAAACATACAAGAAAACACACATGCATGGAACACACTATACAAACAGCTCTGCATGTGCAAAACAAATTTCGCAAGAGCTTGCATGTGCAGAGTAAGATAGATAAGACTCAATAAATCCATACACACACACACACCCTTTGCACCTGCATGAATGTATGCATCAATAAAAAAATCCCACCACTCTTTAGCTCCAGTATCCACACTGAGTTACCCATCATGGATGTTTCATGAGGAATTTTTCTCATCTAGTGTATTTTGGGACTCTGTTTCATGTTGGTGGTCTATCAAGATGAAAATGACAACAGCTGATGATATATCTCAGAGCAGTGCTTTGAGGTTTAGGGCTCTCAAAGCACATTTTTAGTGGTGTGTGGCTGAAGTGACAAGCCAGTAAAGGAAGGCAGACAGTCCTGGCTGGGCTGGTGTCTGATGATGGAGCTGTTGAGATGCAGAGCTTTAGAGCGAACACATTTAATAAATAGGCTGATGTAAAGTTACAGCTGTGTCAAGGAAATCCTCATGTTTTTATTTTCTTCTTTTCCACAGGGTCCAGCAGGTCTGAAGGGAGGAGAGGGGCCTCAAGGTCCACCTGGTCCTGTTGTAAGTACACCTGACATCTAAGTACCTGTGGGAAATTCACTCTCAGAAAATGGTTTCCTTCCTCACTTTATTGGATTTTTTGTGACATTTTATATGTGATTTGTGTTATTGATTAGCGTGGAGGCTTGTACAGTATATTTCGTGTTTTAGTGACCCCTGCATATGCCAAGCACCAGAGGGCATTTTACATAATTTCAACAGGAAAATTTTTAAAACATTTGTTAAATATACTTTGTCTAACTGTTAGGTTTATGTTTGCATATATCACCACCAGGAGGCGTCTGTTTGTGTTAAACACTTTCTTCCTTAAGAGAGAACATTACCCTTATTTATTAGTTTTGACCTTTATGGTCCTGAGTAAGGTTTGAGCTAAGTTTCAGCTGTGCTCTGCTGCTCATTCATGAATTTATACTCACTCACACATTCTTCAGATGTTTATTATATATTCCATTGTAGCAGCTAGGTCAAGTGCCTTGCTCAAGGACATCACAACTATAGCTATATAGAAAGACTTTTCTTAGCCACAACAGGAATGAGATGAAGGTGAAGGTGAATAAGAGCTGCTGAGCTGTGGCCACAGAGACATTAGAGGCAGACATGAGAGAAAATCAGACACAGGAAATGAATTCAGTCGCACCAAGTGAACTAAGGACATGTGTAATACTTATAAACTCATTAAGCCATCACGGTCACGTCATCTGTGATTTATTTATAAATTTTCCAATGAAAGCGTCACAGGATTTCATCTTGTCCCAGTGCACACAGCGATTTGTCTTTGAAGCAATCATGCGCTACAGTAGCTGGGTATCAAGACTGTTTGCTCCATTGCTTCCTGGCACACAGACACAAACAAACAAACAAACACACACACACACACAGACACACACAGTGAGACCACACAGCCAGGAGAGCATCCATATGGTGAGTCACAGTGTCTAGTCATCCCAAGCGTTGTTCCTACACATTCCTCATCAGTCCCAGAGGTTCCTGGCACTTTACGCCTGCAGTGTTCTTACACTTGACTCTAGAGGCTCTTCATAAACATATTGTATGGGTAGCATGACGTCTCTGGCTGTTCCTGTCACCACCAAGTTTTTTTCTTTTCCCTCATCACGCCTTATTTGCTTTGTTTCACTTTGCACCAAACGTGTGAGTTTCATAGCAATGCAACTACAAAATATCAACTGCTAAAAAATAAATATTTATACGAAATGATAATAATAGTCCCACATCATTGTCACTAGAGATGTTTATATATTAAATATAAATATAAATATAAATATTATTTGTGTGCAAACATGTTGATTGAACATGTTGAGAATAAAGTAGCATCAGTAATTACAGCTCTGATTTACTATGTTCATAATTTTCTTTACAAAGCCACAAGTTTTACACATGAAAATAACAATCTAGTTAACCTGCACCCAAATATTAGTTAACTATTTGCATATTAACATGCATATCTACATAGTAAACTATATGTTCAAATACTGTCTTAACCTTAGGAACCTTGTTGCTTCTCACATGTTCAAGATTATTGAGATATCATGTTCTTTGCCCCCTCACTCTCCTCCATGACTGTGTTCAGATGATGTTTACCAGTGAGAACTGCTTTCCATGTGTTTTCAAAAATAATAAGATATGTGGGTGACACAGTGCTGCACTGGTTAGCACTGTCGCCTTTCGACAGGGTTCAAGCCCCAGTTCAAGTCTGGGGCTTTTCTGTGTGGAGTTTGCATGTTCTCCCCGTGCCTGCATGGGTTCTCTCCGGGTACCCCGGCTTCCTCCCACCATCCAAAGACATGCAGGTTAATTGGTGACTCTAAATTGCCTGTAGGTGTGAATGTGACTGTGAATGGTTGTTTGTCTATATGTGTGGTGGCCCTGCGATGCTACAGGGTGTACCCCGCCTCTTGCCCAATGACAGCAGGGATAGGCTCCAGTTCCCCCGCGACCCTTAATGGATAAGCAGTTTAGATAATGGATGGATGGATGAATGAATAATAAGATATGTGCTATTTTATTCACACAGGGTGAAAAAGCCTCCAACATGTATCAAGGGACATTAAAACTCACACTCTCATAAAGGTATCTTTGTCATTCGTGTCTCAAATGACAGAAGACACCCCACAGCCTTTACTTCAGAAATTAATTGAATAAAAAAACAAACAAAACTTTGGCTCTGCAGTTCCACTGCTCTGGTGAGGCCATGTCTTAGCAGTATGCATGTAGGTAAAAAGAGAGTTGACTCAGTGCAGCAGAGATAAGAAATGCTGAGTGTCATTCACCATCATGTTTTATGGATTTAGGTGAATACTGAGTTCCTGTATCTGAGCACTGATACACAGCAGCAGCCTCTTTCATTCAGAAATGCATTTTCAGCAGCAGGGGTGAGCTGCTCAGAGCTCAGAGAGCCTCCGAGATGTCAGCTCCCCGACAGCAGATAATGCTGGCTGCTTTCAAGGAGCAGCGCTGCTTTATTAGAACTTAAAAGCCACCTGTTACTGTGTGTTGCTCCTGCTGTTTTCTCAGTATTACTCTGGAAATGGTTTGTCTATGTAGGTGTGTTGATCCATTAGCAGTAGAACTCAGCTGGGTCTTCCTTTGTAGATGTCTTAATGGTTGTTGTTCAGCATATTGGGTTATATTTATGGACGGAAACAGAACTATGAAATATGTGTCCTCTCCACAAATAAACAAAACCTGGCTTCTGCCTTTTATTCGTGATAGTTACTGTTCATCATGCCTCTCTTTGTCTTTCTCACACAGGGCTCTCCTGGTGAGAGAGGTCCTGCTGGTCCAGCTGGTCCAATTGGCCTGTCCGGTAGACCTGGCCCTCAGGGTCCCCCAGGTCCTGCTGGAGAGAAGGGAGCACCTGTAAGTGCTTTTTATTCCTCACATACAGCTTCTTTTTTCTTCCCCTCCTCTGACCTTCATCTCTGCTTTTGATGTTTTCAAAATATAATTTCAATAAATGTTGTTGTTCCTCCAGGGTGAGAAAGGGCCTCAAGGTCCAGCTGGTCGTGACGGTGTCCAGGGTCCTGTCGGTCTGCCTGGGCCTGCGGGACCCCAGGGTCCACCTGGAGAGGATGGTGACAAGGTCAGTCAACCACACTCACCACCATCCATCCCATCGTGTTGGCCCCGTTACAGCTCCTTCTCCATTCCCAATCTGGGATATGTTTTTGGAGTGAACCAGTTTGCCATCAGTCTCCGTCCCCGTGCTCACACTCAGGCCATCTGTATGGAAATATGTCTCTTCCTAATCTTTTGCCTATCCATCTTCATAAGCAAATGTGCCAGCAAATGCAATTAGAGGAGATTTAAAAGTGAAATACTGCTGCTCGTTTCATCTCCTGCAATCATTATGTCCCTTAAGGTTACTATCAGCCGTTCCATTGAGCTGCCAAGCATATGTCACTGCAGAGGTTTGCTATGAAATTAACTAGACGATAAAAAAAATATACATCTCCATGTTTGTGCAGCGAATGGTTATTTGTGTTGAGCTGAGGGTTTTCAATGATTTGCAGGAGCTGACATTTAGAGAAGAAGCAAAGCTGATCTGTGTGTGTGTTTCTGTTTCTCAGGGAGAGGTTGGGGAGCCTGGTCAGAAAGGAAGCAAAGCCGACAAGGGAGAACAGGTGTGTTATAGAAATAAATGTCCATTCATACACTCCAAACACATTTACATCTATTATTCACAGTAATGTTACATATTTACTTTAAGATGCTGTCATCACAATAAGAGTGAGCCTGTGTTTTACATAAACATGAGTGCTCTTATTTTGTGTGACCAGTCTGGGATGTTGTATCAGTAACTGTTCTCTCTGTTTGTGTTCAGGGTCCCCTGGTCCAGCGGCCTGTTGGGTCCCATAGGCGCCTTGGTGGGTCCTGGCCAGGCATTGCACATCTGTCCTGTCTCACATGGATGAAACTGGACACTGGAAAATGGACCACGGACTCATGATGAACATCTACAGGAAGACAGTGTAGACAGATAGGACAATAGGCAGCTGATATGCAAGCTAGAAACACCAGTAATATTTCTGAATATGAATGTTTCAATGCCTAATGAATTTGTGGTAAGAATAAATATAAAAATGAGTGAAAAGTATAACATCAACATTAATTGTTGAATTTGAGATTAAAGGTCACAATGTGTTTCTCAGGGAGCTGATGGAGAGCCTGGCCCCCGAGGTCATCAGGGTATGTTTGGACAGAAGGGAGATGAAGGTCCCAGAGGTTTCCCTGGACCCCCTGGTCCCATCGGTCTGCAGGTGAGTCCCATTCACAGATGGTTTTCCTGTTTGTGTCCTGTAAACACTTCTAGGATAATGCCCTCTATAGTAGGTCTACATTTTGCATAAGCAGCTATGATTACACAAGAGGCCATCTTTTATACAATTATAGTGTCTCAGTCAATGAGAATTGTATAAATAATTTATTTATTTTAGGAATCTCAAGTTCTCAAAACTTACAACTAAAGTAAATGTCAATAATATGAAACAATGAAAATGGCAATGGGATTAGATCATTTATATTTCATCTTCTGGAGGGAAATAGGCCAAATTATCATAATTTATGAAACATTTCTGTCTATATCAGTTTCAGCCACATTTATTTCTAACACATAACCAGTTTTTCTCTGTATAAAGCAACATACAGGTGGTGACCACACTCTGATCCTACCACTGTGTCCAGATATGCCACCGTCATATTCTCTGGCTGGTTTTCAGGAGTGTCTCTACCACTGTACTGTAGCTTGACTGTTTCACTTGTCAGGTGATAGTATATCTTCTTCTCTGGTCCTGTAGCGCGACCTCACATGGGATGAGAAAGTCATCTCTGAGGCATAAAAATATACTGTTTTCTATGAGCCGCTGTCCTGGCTTCATAAAGATAATAAAAAAAAGACATTTCCTGTTGAGCCACATGTAGCTGGTGAGATTGACTCTTCAGATGAGGAATGGCATGCAGCAGAAACTTCAAATTCATTTTATATGCTTTATATAGTGGTTCATATTCTGCTCTATGCTTTTGCCACGCATCTGGTTTGTGCGATGGGCGACACAGGACGTGAGTCAGACAGCACCACACACACTACTGTGGTAGTGTGGTGTCTGTGTTTGAGAAGGCAAAAGAGAGTTTTAGGCCATTCAACTGCTAACTGCTTTCCAATATTATACAACAGTCACCAGCTGGTAGGAAATCTAGAGCTGACTTAGCACATGTAAGAAAGAACAAAAAACACAGTGAGTTTAATGCACTTCAATAAAACAGATGCATCTCTTATTATCTCACTCACACAGGTCCAAACATTCACTGTGTATATTTATCCTCAAACACTACCATATATTTTAAATGCTTCTAAACTTTTGCTGCTTAAGGTCTGTAATAAAGTGAACTGAAATATATTTTTTCAGTCATACTCTCCCTCACTGATACATTCATCCCATACCATGAAACAGTACAAATGAAGGCAGACACACAAACCCACACTTACACAGTTGCCTATACACTATCCACCACTTTAATCAGCTCTGTGGTGTGTATGGTTCGGTGACCTGACTTTGACCTGCAGTGATTACACCTCTCACCTCCACTCACCAGCAGCATCCTTCTTCCATCAGCACCTGGGTTAGAGCTCATCTTCTCATCAAAATATCCACACTGCCTCAAAGAATTCACACACACCACCAGGCCAGTCAGTGTGTACAAGGCTTTATCATCACTGCTACATTTTGCTTTTTGATATGCTGCATTTAATGTTACTCATGATGTGTGTCCTTAAGTTGACTCTGCCCATCCACAAACATAGCCAGACTGAAAATACACAATAATGTACACATAAACCAATCTATGATACAACTATGCTTAATGATGTTTTGTAGCAGTGTAATAATAATCTAACGAGGTAGGACCTTCCCCTCAGTACCAGCCTATTTGTTAGTAATTATTTGTCTTATTAGTAATCAGCTTCTGAAGCTAAACACGCTAAGAGTTTACTGCAGAGATTGGAGTCATTGTCTTGATGAAATTACATACACCACTGCTCATCATTCCAAGGTACTATCCCATCTCTGCAGGATTGAATTCAATGGACTTTTAATTGGAACTAATTCACTTCCCATCGTGATTCCATTAATTGCGTGGACTGACCTGCTCTGATAGTCAGTTCCTCATCGAGCACATTTACCATGCTGCATAATTAGTAGCACAGCTAACGATCTCAGACTGGAGGCGACCTTTACACAGATGAGATTTCTCAGCACGGGAGGAATCAGCGTGAAGCTACACACACTTTTTAGCACCCACAGAAAATACTGGCAAATGGGGGCATGAACACACAAGTGCTTAGATGTAGGGCAATACACACACACGCACACACACACATACACAATCAGAGCAAAGAGTCTTTGTTTTTTCCCTTGGCATTGTGAGTATTTGAGGTTGGTGTAGCACATGTAGACGAATGGATTCTTTGATCTCCTCCCTCACAACCTTACACCTAACACTGATGAAAAACTGCCTCTGAATCAGGAACAGGCAGACAGACACACACACGTGCACACATACACACATGGGGTGAAGCAGGCTACAGAAATTTAATCACGGCAATTACCGGTAGAAATGTCAGCGATCAAATGCACATATGAGGTCTTGACCACGCTGCTGATTTGACATGCATCAGTGAGCAGGATCTACGGTGTGTCTGCGCCTGTAAATGACAATGAACAAGTCACCAGCTGCAAACAGGAGAGCAAACAGACGAGTGGAGTTGTCTCACATGTCTGCAGAGCTAGGCACAGAATTGCAGAATAAAATCTTTCTCACTTCATCTGAGACACAGAAGATTAAACCCCTGCTGTGACAAATCTGATTCTGTACATCACTGAGTTCCTACTTAAAGCATCTATTGCAGCCTGCCTTATTTAATAATATTTAATATATTTGTTTAAAGTGATTGAAATGGTGGTCACTAATTGTGTTCTGTTCAACCACTCCAGCAGCACTGTGAAGGTCTTTGGTTCATCTTGTAGTGAACTTGATGTTGACTTTCTCAACACTGAATATTATACTGAACAGATAATAAGACTAGACTGCATAAAACACAGATTCAAGTAATTCATTTATGCATGTTAATATCCTGTGCATCACTACAATGTATTCCATAGTCAACCAAATTCAATTAAATTTGTGAGCTGCTGTGGAATGAAGTTAACAGGAACAACCTAATTTAAACTATTAAGAACACTGCTTATTCATGCAACAGCACCCCGCGCCTGTACATGATGATTTTTCTGATAAGGTAACTGTTTATTCATTCTCATCCCCAGGGCCTTCCTGGACCTCCTGGTGAGAAGGGAGAGAACGGGTGATGTTGGCCCCATGGTATGCACATAATATCTGTTTCATGTAGGTCCTCCTATATGTATAATACACCTATAACACTGTATCTCTTTTTCTGCAGGCTCCTCCTGGTCCCCCTGGTCCCAGAGGTCCTGTGGGTCCTAGTGGAGCTGATGTACGTATGGCTAATTGATGACAATATGTATCAAAATTATATAACCTACATATTGGGTGCTGGACTGTGACATAATGATGCTTTTACCCACCTTACACTGCAAAGGATAATACCATTAGTCCTCTCCCAAGGTAATAGATGCTGACTCATCTCTTTTTATTTCTGCTGCAGGGGTCCATAAGGCCTCCAGGCGGTGTGGGCCCATGGGATCCAGTGCCACTGCACCACACACCCCAGGGTGCTCTGGGCTCAAGCGGATGTTGGGTGGATTGAAATACTGCCGCTGACCTCCTCCAGCCCAATCTTTGTTACCACCAGTCTATTCATTTCATGTGGCCGGGCTTTTTGTCTGAGTTAGTGCTGTGACACTAATGTCAATTTTACAGCACTTCCAACAAGATTCGGCCCATTTTGCTGTTTACTACAGACGGGTTGCAGTATAAATATTTTCACGTCATACCACGGCTGAAATGACTCTGGAATATGAAATATGAAGGGCCACAAACACTAAGAGGCACTAAGTTTCAGTAACTTTTTAATACTTTGTAATCAACTACAGTTGTAGACTCAGATACACGCTAAACATCTGACTCTGTAGACATTAATAACGCTGTTACAATTTTTTTCAGTATGGAGGTGTTGCAGAAGTTGTAACATTTTGTTGAAATGGCATCTGGAGTCTAGGAACCCATGTGTGAGGCTGAAGGTTGATCTGTCCAGACACTGACATTTGTGTAACCAGGGTGAGAGTGGGTGTGGAGGGCTGAAACCCAGGACCACCTGGAGAGTCGTTTGAACTGGGGTAAGTAAACACTGTTTTGTTTTCTCAGGTAAAGTTATAAAATGTGTGTTTTATGTTTGTATGTCCTCGCTGCATTCACGCGTTATTAAACTCAGATTTTTACCATCCAGATACTTGTGGGCTCTGCTCAAAAACATTTTTAAAAAGTAATTTCATCACTCACTCTAATGCACACAACGCAAAGGTTGGCAGAATTTATGTTTGCTAGGTAACAGTATCAGCAACATCAGCAACACGGCTTTGTAGGTTATCCCCAGGAAAACAGTTGCTTAATGGATAGCTTTAGCAACATAGGTCAAAACCACCCCATTCCAGGAGGTTTTTTTTTCTCAGAGTGACACTGTATTCACTACAGTGAAAGTAATGTTCTCACATTGAGGCTGGTAGTCTATCTCAGCATGGCTCTCCTGCTTTGCCCCCCCTCATGTCCACATGGCTCGCCAAATTGAGTCTCTCTTCCCAGACTCTTAAGACATAATTACCAGGAGGCTATGCTCTGCGCTTCTGTCCTAAAGTATATCAATGTGATTGCAGTCACCATGAAAATGTTGGCATCAAAACACCAGACACACACTTTGTTGAAAGTGCAGCTTTTAGTTGTTATTTGTTCTGTTTTTGCCCAGAGGGGCAATAGCAAAGGACTTTTAAGTTTTGTAAATTCTCTTCAACTTTAAGTGTATTAAAAATTGTTGTGATTATATTATTATTGTTTGTTAATGAATGTCAAGTTCATTTGAACAGATTACAAACTGCATTTTAATTTAGCAGATCCATGGGTTCTTATACATGGCCAGACAGAGAGATTTATGATCATTTGATTAACTTTTTTTTAAATTTAACTTTTTACTAAACAGGCTACCATTGACAGCCCTATTAGTGCTGTTGACTCATTTATCATTTCTGAGGTACGATGAAGATTGAAAATGTACTTGGCTCTGGTGGGAGTGTGATCACAGGCATCCATAATGCCCCTGCTGAAGGTCTCCTCCTGTCAACAAATTGCTGCTGTCACTGACATTTCCAAAGTCAGTGTGTAATCTTGTGGTCCCATCATAAGCTCAGTCCTGTAGTCTGACACCTTTCACATACTTTTTGTGTTTTAAGTATCAGTCCTGTATTAGTACTTTTGGTACTAGAACAAGAAGAACTCTCACTGTGACCGTAATTATAGTATAAAAGACGCCATTATATGTTAGTTATCTCTTACAGTCACATTTAAAGAAAAACAGAGACAGAATAATGATGATGATAAATTAAATAGACAGAAACATACACAGCACCTCACATACACTATAAGGACTTGGATGTTACTAAAACTGTAGAAAGAGCTTAAGTGTGTGTGTGTGTGTAGTGCAAACATCAAGTGAAGTGCAGCAACTACATTATTACCTTCCTTCAAACACAATTGTTTAAATGGTTTTTATCATCTGGTGAAGGGTCTGTGTGAGCAGTGGCTTCCAATAGAAAAGCTGATGGCCCAGGATGCAGGCGCCAACAGGCACATAGAATAATTCTAATTCCAAATCATCAGCAGATTTCATAATTAAATCACAATTCAGAGAATTATTGATCTCCTTCGCTACTATTGTAAAGAAAAGTGCTTTATCATACCAACACGTAAGAGTGCAAACATTATGTCAGCACAAAGAGAGCCAGAGACGTTTGGCAATGACAGATGGGTAGAGGATTAGCAGATATGAAAATCAAGGACTAACACATTTATTCTCACTAGGGAGAGTGGCTATTGGGAAATTTGGTCTTGATTTTATGAAATCTTAAAAGGTAGGTTGTGTGAAGCTGTCTGTTTGTATCACTGCTGTAGAGACAGTAACATCATATCTAAGAGCTTCTGTGGAGCTGGAAAAACAGGGACAAGACTTTCAGGCCTGCGTCACATCAACAGTGCCGACCATCCAGAGTCAGTGTCGTATGTTACCACACTGATGCTGCTTTCCTGCAGCCTCTGACCACATGCCGCTTTATCCTCTGTTCGGTTCAGTGCGTCAGACTCTTTAAAAATTGCTGCCTCCTGTGGTACTGATGTAATGAATGCCCTCCACCACCCCCACTGCTGTAGGGACCCAAAGGCAGAGGAGAGAAAGGAGAGGAAGGCCCCCTGAGCTGCTGGACCTGCTGGTGCCAAAGGACCCTGGAGATGACTTGTCCAAAGGGCAACCCTGTAAGTCCGACAAATACTCTAAATCTGCAAAAGAGGTTTAGCACTCTGGGTCACATACAGGCTCACTGCTTTTAAAAGAAATGTCCCTCACCCTGCCAAACAGGCAGTTTTATCCTAAAACATATTCAAGAGCTAAAAAACCTTTTATAGTCGAGGAGATTATATTTTTATGCCTGCATGGTAATGGAATACAGTGGGAGCCTTTCTCGTGGTTGGCATCATCATCTGCATTGAGTCCATGATTGCCTTCAGTGGTTGTAACCAGGTACACCAGGACCGTCACTTTGTCTAAATGACCAACCATGCCTGGAGATCCACATCACCAACGCCAGCACCTCACACACATTTCTTTTATAAACGATGCGGCGTTTCTTTCTCCTAAAGGTCCTGTTGGATTCCCTGGAGACCCTGGCCCCTCCTGGAGAGCCAGGTGTTGCTATGATAATAATCTTTAAGCAACATAAATGTGGAATTGTCTGTATTATTGGGACGAATATTTACCATTGTCAGAACACAATCTAACCTGCATGTCTCCTTGTCATAGCAGGGCACTGATGGGGAATCAGGAGAGAAGGAAGAGATGAGCAGGCGGTCAGCCCGATCAGAATCGCTGTCACCTTATAGTATTTGGACCAAACAAATGGCCACGTAATTATATATCTTCTTCTGTCCCACAGTTCACAGGGGACCATAACAAACACATAATATAATCTAATTATCTACACAGAATCAACAGCCGTTGTCAGTGTGTCAGACCGGATGAATGTCTCTGTTTATGTTTGTTTCATAATGTGGTGGTCTGCCACTTGGTTGCCTGCAATGATAAAATCTGTAATTATATCTAGAGTAAATGATTTACACTGCAGCATTTAATTCATGATATTTACTTCATACTCTCTGGTGTGGAGTAAATAGACTTATCTGCTTTGCAGATTCATTAAGTATGATTGAATATAAAAGCCAAACAGTAATGTTAACTGTGGCAGTAAGTGCTGTGAATCACATCTTGATAACGCCATTTATGAATGTAAATGAGCCAAGAAAAACACAAAATCTTTTATTTACTCCATGAATCTTGATACATATTTGAATTTTGTTTTATGAACTCGATTGCATGCTGAAAGAAATGGAAACTAGTCTTTAGAATATATTAAAACTATGATCCAGTTGTGTTTTAATGGCCTGTTCTTTGACAGGCATATCCCAGTACTATACATCCTCCTGTTATTCATATTTGTAATGTAAACCATGGACTCAACCAACAAACCAGCTGAAAAACTCTGTCTTCACTTTTAGTATTGTGTTATATTTGCTAATGGAAATAAAAAATTGCTTTGATTGCTTGCAATTAACTGAGAGATAATTGAGTAAATATCCTACAGGGAGCTTCTACGTCTCATTTCAAGGCAGAGCAGCAGCTCATCCAACATGGGTTTTGGCTGAACTCCTCTGGGGCCTCTAGATATTCCCTGAGTATCAGCCTGTTCACCAGCTATTGTTTATGTCATTTTGGCAGATATGAGGAAACAGCCTGTGCTCTCATCAGGAATCAGCGCGACTCATGTTTGATTGTATTTTAATGGCATGTCTTGTTTCCTACTTGTTTTCAAGCCTCCAGGTCCATCAGGAGGCTTCTAGCCCACCTGGACCACCCTGGCAAGAGTAAGTCAGCTAATTTTACCAAAACAGAAACGTCTTCTGTGTTACAGTATTATGGGCATACAGATGTACCACACAGGGCATACTAGATTTGATAAAAGTACAGTTCTACTGTAATGGTGTTTAAACACAAACAATACCGCAGACAACACTTTAGATCATCTGCTAACAAACCTATACACTAAATAAAATGTTTTATAGACTGTTATAAACTGGGCTTGACATACAAGAAAAGGTCATAGTTTCTGACCCGTTTTAAGTGGCTTTGACACCTTCATTTTTAGCATCCTCTTCTGTTTTCACATGTTTGTTCCTAGAAAAACAAATATCATTATAAAATGCAGTGTAATTATACCTTTCTTGTTCTTGTATTATATGTGAAACCTAAATTCTCTTTGGCTGATTCCAAAAAAGTGCAGAGAAGGCGTAGTTGAGAGAATCCTCCTGTGTGTGTCCACCTTACTTGCGGTCTTGCTGGTTTGTACGATGGAGCCTGATGAATGCAGACAGGAGACATGGGGTGAATACAGCAACAGTCAATCGGTTCATTCATGAGTTTAAAGCAACGGACTGTAGGATTTCTGTTAATTCATGGCTCCGCCAATACGAATGACTAGTGTACTGACAGCAGCTATTGACAGGATGAGAGAGTGAGACCGATCTACAGTAACACGGGAGGGCAAGCAACAGCTTGATCACTGAGATACATCCGCCTGTCTAAAGTGAGAGCCCCTAGACAAGTACTGGTTTAGAAGACAAAGGCTGCAGATGTTTGCATAGGAGCTTTTTACACATATCACATATATTTTGGATGTGTTGATTTGAAACTGTAAAAAGCTCCAGAGGTCCTGAAAGATGATGATTTTTAAAAACAAATCTTATATGCACACAGGTTATTGTGGTTTTAACTCCTTATCTTATTGCACTTAATATAAAATAATAGCTTTTACAGTTTTACAGTTGTACAGTGTACAGGCTTAAAAAATCCTGCAACTCAGCAGCATCTTTCATTTCAAGCCTCTCACTTCCCATCTTTCATACTCATGTTTCAGTGCATTCTTTTGATATAAATCTGAAGTTTCAAGCCCAAGCTGAGACAACCCTGAGAAACATTTTCTCAGACTTTCTTTAAAATGCTCCTACAGAACCACAGAAAACTTCATGACTGAACTTGTGTAAAATTGGTTTAGTGACCCTTTGATAAAGTAATAAATACCAATAAAGTTGTACTTCTTAAATAGTGATTTTTGGGAAAGCTTTTCCATATACAATTGCTTTTTTGTTTATTATTTTCTTAACAAAGTTGTTATGGAACATATGTGAATTTGCATGACTCACCTGTCCAGGGCCAAACCTGATGCAGTAAACAGTGCTGATGTTGGATGGGTCTGTGGAACAACAATAGTTATAGGAATTAAAAACATGACTGACTATCATAAAGACAAAGGCGAACTCTTGCACAGCACCATTCATGTCTGAAGGATTTCAAATGGATGCTTTGACTCCAGCGTGAGCAGCAGCCCATCCGACTCTGTCCTACAGAATGTTCCTTGTCTCTGGGTGGGGACAATGTGTGTGTGTGTGTGGCTGCAGTCTTACGTGCTGTCTGGATGAGACTGGCGTCGTTGGGCCTTTGGATGGCACGGCTGTTCTGGCAAGAGGTCGTCTCTGCTCCTGGAGGGCTCAGCCAAGATGGTCTCATTCATCAGATTCCGCCTCGTGGTGCCATTCCACCAACTCTGAATTGGTTCACACACACAAACATATAGACACACACACAGAGAAGAAGATATGTCATTTTTGTCTAGATGTTTTCAGTAAAGAAGTGGAAAAGTTTGCACAAATGAGTCATCACCTCAAAACCAAACATGGGTTGGGTGTTCGTAGTTGTTCGATGAATTGATTTTTTCCTCTTGCATCTGGAAACATAAAGGGACATGACAGTGGTTACACATGCCAGTTACACGTCATTTTCATTTTTTTCTTAATCAAAAGCATTTCTTATTTATACTTTACCTGTAAGCTAAGACAATTGCGAAAATAATGAGCAGGATAATAAGACAGAGAAAGAAGAGCTTCAGGGCATTGATTAAGTCTCCTGTGATAAAAGAGACAGAGCATCAGTATATGGACACTGAGTTGTATTGCTGTGATTTTGTCATGGGGAAAATGCTTTTTGACAAGTCTGATATTACAAAACTGCCAACATGTCTCTGTATGTAACCAATACACAAAACACACACACAGATATATGGCCTTGAAATTCACTTACGGTTAAATAGATCGACAGAGTCAGATGACTTTTCACTTATTTCATTTTTTGCGATGCAGTAGTAGACCCCCGGTTGGTCTGAGTACACTGTGTAGTTCTGAGACTGAAACACAAGTTTACCCCGACATCCTTCAGCCTCTGGTACCATGAATATTGGCTCACTGGGGGATAGCTGTGACTGATGCAGCTCAGCATCACAGACCTCCTACCATTGCGCTCCTCCTTCTCTGCTGCTATTATGATGTTTGTGTGTTTTGGAGCATCTAGGGAGGGAAAGTTGGGAGAAAGGGGAACAGGACTAAAATTATTTTCAAGTATCTGGTTTTAAAAACACAAAGCAATGAACCCTGACCTTTCCACTCCATGCCCACAGAACAACTAAGCTTTTCTAGATTTAAAAAATCTAAAATTCTACATCAGAGTGGCTGTAAGTGTAACTTTCTCTTTTTTCTCTGCCATTTAAAAAGTAGACCCCTGTAATAAAAGGTGTTGTGGTCATTGTTTTTGTGAAGAGTTTAGGCAATCTGAACAACAATTATTGTCTACATCACATTCCGTATCCCACAGTTTTTAAATTTTTAACATGTACTTTCAAAGTACACATTGATATAATGCACATTCAGGGTGTCGCGCGTCATTCACTTACATTTGTTTAACCTCAACTGGCTCTGATTGCTCAGTTCCGATGTCATTACTTACCTTTGGTAGTGCGGTCCGCTGTCAGAGGACAACAGACTTTATGGTGAAGATTGTCAGTCTCTGGGTTTCTGGATGGTTTCATCTTTCCCGTTGATCATCTTCATCCCGATTGGAAGGGTCACTGATGGGTGGGACTGGGCAACACACTTCAGTGTCAGCGATGAATTTTCAGTCTACTTGAGACCAAATGAAGCTGTACTGTCCTTTGGGAATATCTTCATTTGCAAAATAGAGAGTTCCAAAAGAAAGTTACACTTACAGCCACTCTGATGTGAATTTTAGATTTTTTTTAAAATCTATGCGCAGCTCAGTTGCTTGTGGCATGAGTGAAAGGTTGTGGGTTCATTGCTTTCAGTGTCTTTAAAAAAACTGAGATACTAAGAAAATAATTTTGTCCTGTTCCCCTTTCTCCCAACTTTCCCTCCCTAGATGCTCCAAAACACACAAACATCATAATAGCAGCAGAGAAGGAGGAGCGCAATGGTAGGAGGTCTGTGATGCTGAGCTGCATCAGTCACAGCTATCCCCCAGTGAGCCAATATTCATGGTACCAGAGGATGAAGGACAAGCACGGGGGTAAACTTGTGTTTCAGTCTCAGAACTACACAGTGTACTCAGACCAACCGGGGGTCTACTACTGCATCGCAAAAAATGAAATAAGTGAAAAGTCGTCTGACTCTGTCGATCTATTTAACCGTAAGTGAATTTCAAGGCCATATATCTGTGTGTGTGTTTTGTGTATTGGTTACATACAGAGACATGTTGGCAGTTTTGTAATATCAGACTTGTCAAAAAGCATTTTCCCCATGACAAAATGCAGCAATACAACTCAGTGTCCATATGCTAGTGCTCTGTCTTTATCACAGGAGACTTAATCAATGCCTAGGCTCTTCTCTGTCTTATTATCTGCTCATTATTTTCATGGTGTCTTAGCTTACAGGTAAAGTATAAATAAGAAATGCTCTTGATTAAGAAAAAAATGAAAATGACGTGTAACTGGCATGTGTAACCACTGTCATGTCCCTTTATGTTTCCAGATGCAAGAGGAAAAAATCAATTCATCGAACAACTACGAACACCCAACCCATTTTGGTTTGAGGTGATGACTCATTGTGCAAACTTTCCGCTAACTTTATAGAAACATCTAGACAAAAATATTATCTTCTTCTGTATTATTGTCTATATGTTTTGTGTGTGAACCAATTCAGAGTTGGTGGAATAGCTTGAGGCGGAATCTGATGAATGAGACCATCTTGTTTCGAGCCTCCAGGAGCAGAGACAGCCTGCCCCCAGAACAGCCGTGCCATCGAGGCCCAACGACGCCAGTCTCATCCAGACAACCGCAGACTGCAGCCACACACACACACATTGTCCCCACCCAGAGACAAGGAACATTCTGTAGGACAGAGTCGGATGGGCTGCTGCTCACGCTGGAGTCAAAGCATCCATTTGAAATCCTTCAGACATGAATGGCACAGTAAGAGTCTGCCTTGTCTTTTATGATAGTCAGTCATGTTTTTATTCCTATAACCATTGTTGTTCCACAGACCTGCATCCAACATCAGCACTGTTTACTGCACTGTGGCTCTGGCTCCTGGACAGGTGAGTCATGCAAATCTGAACACATGTTCCATAACAACTTTGTTAAGAAAATAATAAACAAAAGCAATTGTATATGGAAAGCTTTCCCAAAAATCACTATTTAAGAAGTACAACTTTATTGGTATTTATTACTTTATCAAAGGGTCACTAAACCAATTTTACACAAGTTCAGTCATGGAAGTTTTTCTGTGGTTCTGTAGGGAGCATTTTAAAGAAAGTCTGAGAAAATGTTTTCAGGGTTGTCTCAGCTTGGGCTTGGAAACTTCAGATTTATATCAAAAAGAATGCACTGGAAACATGAGTATGAAAGATGTGGGCGGAGAGGGTTGAATGAAAGATGCTGCTGAGTTGCAGGATTTTTAAGCCTCTGTACACTGTACAACTGTAAAACTGTAAAAGCTATTATTTTATATTAAGTGCACAAGATACAAGGAGTTAAAACCAGACAATAACCTGTGCATATAAGATTTGTTTTTAAAAAATCATCATCTTTCAGGACCTCTGGAGCTTTTTACAGTTTCAAATCAACACATCCAAAATATATGTGATATGTAAAGCTCCTATGCAAACATCTGCAGCCTTTGTCTTCTAAAACCAGTACTTGTCTAGCTCTACTTTAGACAGGCGGATGTGTATCTCAGTGATCAAGCTGTTGCTTTGCCCTGTGTGTATACTGTAGATCGGTCCTCACTCTTCATCCTGTCAATAGCTGTCTGTCAGTACACTAGTCATTCAGTATTATGGAGCCATGAATTAACAGAAATCCTACAGTGTCCGTTTTAAACCATGAATGAACCGATTGACTTGTTGCTGTGTATTCACCGATGTCTCCTGTCTGCATCTACTCAGGCTCCCACTGCACAAAAACCAGCAAGACCGCAAGGTGGACACACACAGGAGGATTCTCTCAACTACGCCTCTCTGCACTTTTGGAATCAGCCAAAGTGAGAATTTAGGTTTCACATATAATACAAGAACAAGAAAGGTATAATTACACTGCATTTTATAATGATATTTGTTTTTCTAGGAACAAACATGTGAAAACAGAAGAGGATGCTGTGTACGCAAAGGTGTCAAAGCCACTTAAAACGGTCAGAAACCATGACCTTTCTTTTCATGTGTCAAGCTCAGTTTATAACAGTCTATAAAACATTTTATTTAGTGTATAGGTTTTGTTAGCAGATGATCTTAAAGTGTGTTGTCTGCATTGTTTGTGGTTAGAATAAATTATTACAGTAGAACTGTACTTTTTTATCAAATCTAGTATGCCCTGTGTGGTACATCTGTATGCCCATAATACTGTAACACAGAAGACGTTTCTTGTTTAGAAATTCATTTTGTGTAACAGAAAAAAACAATTAAATCAAGGAAAATTTTTTCAAGTCCTCACAAGAATCAAATGTGTATTTTATATGAATTTTGCTGTGCATCACATGAAGATACTGTGACAGAAAGAATCTAATAACTATCTCTGTTATATCATCCTAGAATGAGATGCAGGAATACGAAAATGTCAGGATAACACATGCATCCAAACCTCCAAATCCATTAGATGATGATACAGACACAGACTCTGACACCAGTGAAGATGAGGTGGCACTCAACTATTCACAGGTGACCTTCACGGCAAAGCCAGGACATCAGAGAGCAGACACTGACTCCAGCACCTCTGATGACGATGAGATTCAGTACTCTGCAGTCAAAGTCTGACTTAGGATATTCTTATCCTGCTTCACACATACAGCCACCTTGTGCCTGACATATCCTGAATTATGTTAATAATTAATCATCAGGTTCAGTATTGTAGATAAGGGTTTTATTACTCTTCAACTCTGATTCCCACGCAGGGGTATGTGTGCTTAAGTTGCCGGGGGGTGGCACACATTACCAACACACATTGGTTTCTTTTCCTTTCATTTGTTCCCTATCAGGATGTGTTAAGGAAAACAGAATTGCAAATTGGAATGATACTAATCATAAATTAACAATAACACAAGCTACTAACCAGCTGCAGTCTGCTGCAACACATCAACACTGCGTGCTGCAATTTAGAGAGTTTGTAAACTAGTTAGCAAGCAAGCAGAGGAACTGAAATAATGAGCTACACGTAATGGACAGATGGTTGAAATAAAACATTAGAAGTAATGGATATACCTGAAATAAGGTAATGGATAAATGTTTGAAATAGTTAAAATGAATGGATATACAACTGAAATTGTTAGCTAAAAGTAATGATTAAACAGTTGAAATAGTTAAATGTAAAGGAGAAATGGTGTAAATGTCCAGCTTTTGCAACTTAAAATGGTAGTGTTATGAACATAAAATTACTGTAACAATAGTGTAAATAACATCTAGTTTATAATCCATTCATAAGAGCATAGTGTATTTGCAAAATGACAGATCAAATCTTGTTATAGGGCTGTGGGTTTTTTTCATTCCTCAAATATCACTTTTAGTGCATTTCCGCTTTCAAATGTTGCAAACTTAATCCAAACCCACTTCAACTGAAATGTAAATTTGAGTCAAACATACTGCTGTTCAAACTCTTATATTATAAAAGAACATGTGTTTAGAACATAAGTTTATTGACATTACTGTGAGATTTGTGAACACGCTCTAGCACAAAATAATATGGCTGTAATGAATCTTGTTTCTGAAGTATATGTGTACTATATGCAAAATGCTCAGTTTCATAACCTGCTTTGACTTCAGCTCCTGTATGACTGCCAAAGTAAGTGCAGGAAATTTTACTTTTTTGTTTATATAAATGACCACAGATATATTTTTGTACTTTAACAAAAAATAAGTATTATCAGTTATCAATAAAAAAAAAGTGTGACAAATATCACAGTATGTCTACGTTCTTTTTTCACTCTGCACAAAGATTTTAAATAAATTAACATAAAGAACTGTAAAGCTGGAGATACACTTGCTTTTACCTACGCATTCACAAGATGGCTGCCTTGAAATATGTTCACATCAGCAGCTGGTCGTCTATGCTAACACGTGGTTAAAAAGCAAAGAAAGTATACCTCCGGCCTAAGACAAATGTTAGCGCTGAAACATTGAATATAAACAGTAGCATGGTAAATGTGGCAGCATTTATCTATAGTAGTAAACTACATTGAAGAGTTTCAAAGGAACATTTAGGCCACACACAGGTATTTTTATTTTTTTAAACTGAGTTTTTCCACCTTCATTCTTAAAAAAATCTCCATCCACATGAAGATGCAAAAACACACCGTTAATGCCATATTATTGCAATATTACCCTAACCGTACAGCTGTGTTGGCCAATCAGAAGACTGAAAAAAAGTTGTTACCAGTCCTGGTATGCTAACAGCAAGCCAAAAATGTTTTCTCGATCAACTCTGACAACTGAATTTCTGGACATCTTCACTCTGGAAGGAGTGTTGTAGCACAGATATTGCCTCCACTGCTGCAGACTTTAAGAAGTTTTCTACTCAGACTTCTCAGCTGAGCCTCTCTCGACAGCTTAACACTAAAGTCCAATATAGTTAAGTAGGTGTTTAAAGGTCAGAATCCTATGTTTGAGCAGTAATTTCCCCTAAAGTTAAGCCATCACCTTGTCACTGACCTGTCATATAAGAGCATCAACTCCTTTCCCCTGTCCAAGATGAGTGTCTGCAACAGTTTCGCCTTCCTTTGCATCGCCACCATTGCATCCTGTGGGGTGCAGGCGGATCTCAGCATAAGTTGTCTTAGAGGCCAGGCCTCCAATGTCCCCTTCCTCCAGTTTGCCCTCTGTATTGGCCTGGAGTTTATTAAAGTCCACACTGGCATAGTGGAGTGTTTCTGTTTTAATTCCACCTCCTTCCTCCTCCTGAATGGTTTTATTGGCACTAATAATCTCCACTTTTGAAGAGTTGGTCTACAGGAAAACAAGAGCAATTTGCTGTTAGCTTTTAGCTTGCAAGCAAGACTCACCAAAACACTCGATCTACCATACCATACACCTAGATTTTGGCAAAATATACCAAACGCAGCTCATGATGTTACAAACTGTCTATCTAAGCTGATTTTCCTATGTCCCCTTAACAATCAGTTGTAACTGACATGAATTCAAGCTCACTACAGCTGCCCTTTTTCTGTGAAGGCTGAAACTTCTGCCTTGAGCTTAGAATGAGCTCCTTTTGAAGGTCTGTAAGCGTTCCCCTATTGTACATACATATACATATATTTGTACAAGGACATAAACTCACCTCATTAGTGACTAAAAATTCTGAAGTGTCCACCAGCACCTGGTCAGGTGAGAGGCTGCCTCTCCTTTTCCTAAGACCAACAGAAAAAGTCATTGTTAAATGTACAATCATTATTATTCTTTTTAAAATCCCTTATTTCATGATCACATTTACTGTAGCAATGATCAGAGAAGGCCATGGTTACTCATTGAGGTCTGAGCCATTCCAACCTGTTACCAGAATGTCCTGTTAACAATGGTGTTAGCATCCATCTTTTCAGCTTCTATGTTCCTCACCTGCAGAGGAGTAACAGTGGCACACACACAAGCAGCATCCCCAGTGCTCCCGCTGCAGAGCCAATCAACAGAGACACAGTATGGAGGCCTGAAAAGTCCCCACAAACCATATCAGACATCAAGCAAATTAGGCAAAAGAAAAGCTAAATATAAATGCAGCATTCTGCAGATTCCTCTACCTAGCTGAGTTTCACTGGAGGACACGTTGAATGCCACACTATCAGAGCCCAGTGAGTTGCTGGTGAGGCAGACCAGAGGGGGCATGTCTTCTTCCAGACGGTACAGAGTTATGACGCTCCTCATACTCATGCTCCCCAGGGGAACTTCCCTGATTGGGACATCAGCAGAGTGATTGACAGGCTCCCCAGCCAATTCCCAAACCAGGGAGGGAAGCGGGTTCCCCTGGCTGTCACAGGAACATCGAAACTGGGATAAAATCTTGATGCAGCGGGAGGAAGGCAGGATCTCTGGAGCAACTGAGGAGGAGACAGTATTTAGCCATTGCTGCATTGTCATTCAACATTGAATAAAACCTTGCAGTTATAAATAAATAAATCTCACATGTGACATCAATACTGGCAGGCTCTGAGTTTTGAGCTCCGTGGACATTCAGAGCTTCACAGTAGTACTGATCCTCCAAGAGTTTGGTCACGTTGAAGGTGAAGTCCGGCCCAGAACCCACCACCTCGTTTTCTCTTCCAGCTACTCTGAACCAGGTGAAGTTCATCGCTGCTGGATTGGCGACACTTATGCAGGTCAGAGTCGTAGAGCTGCCGTCCGGTACCGGACCAGAGGGGTCAGCCAGCACTGAGGTGTTCTTAGGGGGATCTGAAAGAAAACATGATGTGAACATGAGGTTTTCTCAACTGTTGTTTCCAAGGTCATAAATGAACTTTAAATCTCAGATTTTAAGCAAAGGGGAAGAGAAAAAGTGCTACGAAATCCATTACAACTAGGCAAATGACATCTGCTGATGGAGATCATGTGATATGTTTGAAAGCTCCAGATACGCTACTACCAATTGACGTTATGGTGAGACCATTTGCTCAACTATAGTTTCCAAGGTCAAGAGTGAACCTTGAACCTCATGAGTTGAAATGTTTGATTCACCACATTTGGAATCCAGCCCCAAATATCCATGCAATATTTTGTCATACCTCTTATTATCATGAATTTCACATCTATTATGTTTACTGGTGGTTAATTACTGATGGAAGCTAGAGTATATTCTAATAATGGAAACAAATAGCAAAAGAAAAAAAGTCATCATGCATGAGGAGAAAATTGATTGGTTTGTGTACCAGTGCTGAAAAGCAAACAAACTGACAATC
>BRZM01002535.1:0-18799 GCA_033238685.1 Lates japonicus | reverse complement strand
CCACATTATTAATAGTGTTTTCTCTATACCTGGAATTTGCTGGGCACCTTCAACTTCTGGGAGGGCACTCCAATGGCATAGTCAAGCAGAACCATGATGACAATGGTGAGGAACACTGCAAAGTCACTGATCATCGAGCGCACCTGAGCACAGGGGAAATAACAACACTCAGAAAACAGTTGTTACTAATGCAGCATGTCAGGATTGCCAGTGTTGAGCGGTCAGTGTTTGAGTACCTTGGTGGGGAAATAACGACTAGTTTTGAATTGCTTGAAAAAGGCAGACATGAAGAAGGTCGAGAAGAACAAGATGGTAGACCAGAAGAGAACATCTGGGGTGTAGGGGCCATGGTGGCCACACGCCGTCCCAACAAAGTGGCCCTGCAGACTGATACACTCCTGTGGAGATTCATAGAGGTTACATTAGGACTAAATTGCCTCAGATAACTCAAGAGAAAATAGATCAAAAGGCTAGATTATCTGGCAGACAGGGGAGTCTACATAGCAGAAAAAACATAGTACAGGAGAAACAAGACCAGCTCAAATATACACACAGCAGTGAAAGGTTAATTGATTGGATGTCCTTGTTAGTGTTTGCCAAGGTCCTTAAGAGAGGTTAGCTGCTCAAGGGAAGGTGAGGAGGGTTAGCTGAATGTTAACAAAACACTTGCAAACACAGGGTGTGCTATCATGTGAAAGTTATGTTACCTTGACAGAAAGGTTTGCCCAGGATACAGCAGATGCTGTGATGTTTCTCTCACTCCACAGCTCTAAGGTTTTATTACTGGGATTATCCGGTTCTGCACACCTGCAGCTGCAAAGATAGAGACACACACACAGAGAAAAAAAGATGAGTTCACATGCATTTATCAACTTAAATTAGGCCAGACATAAAGGGAACCGCATGCAAAGATGTGATCTGAAGGCTATTAGAAGAGAGTGTGGGCAGAGAGACAGAAAAAACAATGAAACAATGAACAATGAACATACAGGTGAAGGCAGGAGGAAACAAGTACAGTGAATATAGTGTTACTCACTATGCCAGTGTGAGTTTGTCCAGATCACTGTGTGTGTTGAAGGGGTAGATTTCTCCCAGGTGGAACAGCTTCTCTAAGGCCTCATAGATGAAGATGAGGCAGATGAGGGCAGCAAAGGCCTCCTCTGTGAACCGAGTGATGTAGCACACCAGAGAGCTTGCGTCTGTGGCAACCAACACCAAACACAGCAGGGCCGTCCACAGGCCGATGCAGGTCCTCAGCGACAGATAGGACAAGTCGTAGTCCCTGAAGAAGAGAAGAGAAGAGAGGGCGGAAGAAGACATAATTGTTTAGCAAAACACATCTTGGGGTAGTGATGGTAAAAATGTCACAGACATTGTTTTAATACTGAACATACTTGCAGAACTTGAAGAGAATTTTCTCAAAAACCAGCACAGGACCTGTGCTGCCCAGAATGGTGAGAGGCTGACCGGCAAACAGAGAGTAGGCCACTCCAGTCATAGATGCACCAAATAAGGACTCTATGGCACTCTAGGAGAAATAGTGGGAATGCAGAGAGTATGTCTTATTTTCTATACAGTACTCAGTAGCATACAATGTCGATGCTGTATTCATGATGTTCTAATCACATCGTGAAGTACAGTATTTGACTGGGTTTGTGCTCTTACAATGCGTCCCTCTGTGGCTTCCCCTAGCAGTCCTCCAAAGGTGATGACAGGAGACATGCAGGCACAGTAGAGGAAGAGGAAAGAGGCCACACACTGGAGGCTCAGACCGTCCTTAAAGTCGCTCAGGTAGAAAGGAGCTTTCCTTTTGATGTCCAGTATCAGACCACCAAACAACCTGACCACGACACAAGAAGGAAGAGGAGGGATGCTGGAGTTCAGACAATAAGCTGGTGACGAGATAGAGTTATGTCAAATTGACAATTATTTGAAATTGGCTAGCATGAAAGTAATGCTGTATGTAAGTCTAAGATCATTTAATTATTCCACTGTAGAAACTATGTCTATTCAGGTAAAAAAAAAACCTAATCATTATCAGTTTATGAACAGATTTAACACACAAGATACAGCTCATTAATGAGCTTTTATGGTGCTGTTAAGCATATTTTTGAACTTTGCTGAAAGCCAGGCTAGCTGTTTGCTTCCAGTCTTTATGCTAAGCTAAGCTCTCCACAAGAGAGCAAATGAGCAGAAGTTGAACTTGTGAATAGGGAGGCAATTACAACATTTCTAGAGGTGACCAGCAAACAAGTATAATTTAGTGTTAGTGCTGTGAAATAAAAGAACAACAGACTCTGTTAAGGTCAGTAGGAAAGCAATCCAGTTTTTTTTCCGAGTTAACAAAACTAAGATCATTTATGTGTGTCATGATGGCATTTTAAGATTATTGTTCCACTATGGGGATAATTAAATGCTCAACACAGCAAAGGTCCCCCCACATAAGATTTGTTCACTTATATTCCAAAGTTTAAACCTCTGCTCAAGACTGTGTGGGCACGTACAGACTGTACTTATTTGACATCTCCCTTACTTCCCTTTGGTACCCGTTAATGATGCTGTGAATTTAGCAATCTTGTGTAATTCTCAGCATAGTTTCACCCCCTTCAATCTGAACCCAGGTCTAATCAGCCAGAATAACATAAAGCACATGCACATGTGTGGATGTGCAGGGCTTTTAAAGAGTCATTCAACACTAGGATGAAAAGCACCGATTCCCTGCTCTCATTAGCTGAATGTCTCAAACCTGTTGGTCAAAAGTGAGCTTTACTTGACCTGTAACGACACCCAACAGTGATGTTACAGGGTCCTTGAGTACACTTCTGCATCACTACAACAAGGCGAGTAGTTAAACCACTGAGGGTTGGCATGAACAAGATTTTCAGGGGCTGTTACTGTAACTTACTTTAAGAAATGAAGTGGAAAATGTTTTGGTGTGTGATTTCCTTCAGGGTGTCACACTGGTGGTTGTCACTTGCTTGTCCCACCTAAGCTCTTGACAAATCCAAATTTAGACTTTGAGGAAACAGCAACTGGCAAAGATGGCGAGTACTAAACTCAACCCCAGGCTGCGGCACATCCTTCCAGAAACCTAGCTGGTGCCTCCTCCATGTTTTTCTACAGGCTGTTTTTATGACAGCATATCCTGATATTCACCATTTGTGGATTGTGTTTTAACATCTAAATTTGGTTTCTATATTTACAATGGATTATAGCACACATTTCTGAAGCAACAAGCCTATGTAATAAACCCCCGAATGACAGCTTACCTTCCAGTTCTCTGCAGCTCTGGCCCATGGTGCTCAGCATGTAGTTCTTCCTCTACCTGGCAGGCTGTACCATTAGGGACTCCGGGCTGTTTTCTCTTCTCCTGCAGACATCCAGTGACAGTCAGGAACAGAAAAAAAAGCAAACAATAGCTATGCACTTTACCCACACAGCCACTTTATTGCACCAAATAAAAGTTGTAGCTAAAATTGAAACCTAAAAAGCAAATCTGATGTCGTAACTGTACCTGAGAGGGGACACTTTTAGGAGGCTCGATGCGGATGGAGGGGTCCCACTCCCCTGGTGGTAGGACAGTCACCTGGTCCAGGAATTCATCTATCCCTGCCAGCAGGTCACTTCTGTCCTTCGCCTTGTACGCTACATCGTGGAAGATCTGGAGCAGAGACAAGTGAAGGATGGATGAAACTTAACTCGCCTGCCTTTGCAATACAAATTTAATTTGTACCCTGATAGTTTCTGAAGCTAGACTTTAATTGAAGGAGCTCCTACCTCATCTGTCATGATGGTTGCCATGGAGCGTCCAATTTCATGGTATTGCTGAGCCTTTCCATCTGGGCCCAGGAGAATGAAGAGGAACCTGATATTTGTCAGCAGACAATTTCAAGTGCGTAAATCGCTCCTGGATTATTGAATTTTCATAACATGATTTTTTATAAATAAATAAAAATATTTATAGAGCTGTGGCTGTCTACCTGGTAGGTATGGGCACCTCAGTGAGGCCGGTGAGCAGCACAGCAGGGGAGAGACGGACGAAGGCCACAATGGGCCTCTCAAGGAAGTCCAGCTCTCCCACCAACACATTTGAGGCCTCTGCGCCCTCTGGGATCTTCTTCATGAAGTGTAGGTCCACCTGGTGAGACAAGACAGATGTTAGTATTTATTAAGATCATAAAAAATACTGACAACTGACTGACTGCAGTAGAAATGTCTTCAATCTAAGTATCTTCACACTGCAGGTGCAGAGAAACTAGCCAGCATTTCAGTGCTAAAGACATTAAATTGTCTATATATGCACTCACAATTGGTGAAGTTAATAGCTAAATGGAAGCTTCTATCTGTGTCCTATGAGGCTGTGCTTCACAGTCTTGCAGTGATGTGCTGCTGTTGTGGGATTTATATTAAATAATTGTAGTTCCTCTGTTGTTTCATAGGGGGCACTATGTGACCCAGTTGATTTTGCTCACAACACACCAAACAGCCTGCTACAGCCACATGCATAGAGCTGATGGTGCGGTACAACCAATCTACTCTTTTTTTTTTTTATACTCATATTCTTCTGTGCTCATCACAACATCCATCCATCCACATGAACAGTGTGCACTGAGAAACTGCACACATCTGTGCTTGTTCACCTTGCTGAGGTCCACCTGAGTGCCGTCCTGTCCAGCACCATTCTTAGCTTGTTCTGTAGCTGGAGGAGGCTGGGGAGATGTGGCTGTGACAACAAAGAGTGTACATGTGTATATATGTGTGTATGTGTGTTTGAAAGAGAGAGAGACAAAAAGAGAGAATCAGAGTCAGTATATATATGTACATATATTTATTGGCCTGCCAAGTGCAAAGTGAGAAAAAAAACCTGTGAAGGCAGGCTGTTCCTATGTCATCCATTTGCTCTGGAAAATTCAAATGTTTTTTGGTAGTACAGCATTGTAGGTCACTGTTGAGAGGCTATGCTTTTCTGTTTGTCTCTCTGTTACTTACTTTTATTGCTTGTAGTCTCTTCCTGTCTTTATTACTCCCTAGTTTTTCCTCCCTCCATGATTCTAATAAAAAAATCTTATGTAATCTTATCATATCAAACAGAGCTGTCTGACTAAAGAAATTCAAAGTCAACTTATACTTCCATGATATTTATACAATTATATGATTTAACAAATAATTATTTACAATTTAAATTCATGACAACCATATTCAACTTATTCATACCAAAACAATGTGCAATAACTGTTTTGATCCTGTACACTTCTGATAAAGACTGACTGAGATTTGTGCAATGTGTACTTGCATGTGGACACGCAGTATGAAACCCACCTGTCAGATGGGGCTCTGACTGTTTGCGGGTTCCCTCTGTGATGGAGCGTACGATGGGAATCAGGTTCTTCTTCTTCTCGTTCTGGTGGTGGTGTCTCTTCAGCAGAGCCTCGCGCACTTTAACCCTCACGCTATCGTCCAGCTCATGGGATGCTTCCTGGTGGTCCAGCACCATGTCTGCAACACATGGACAGACCCATAAATCCTGACATCAGAGTGCCGTCAGACAGCTGCTTTTATTTGCATATTATACATGTATTTTTGGATCTGACCAGAGCATTAATCAGTTTATAACCGATAAGATCTGTGCATAAAAACCTAGTTAACAAGGAATCCCACTGTTTCAACAATAAACCTTCCTTGAACTACTGTTTTCAATTAATTGCTGAATTTAAAATAAATTTGCAGTAATCTGCTCAGACGTGTCGACATGTAAAGGCTCAGTGCAGAACAGAAAGTGTATGTTGAAGGGTTATGTCAATATGTGTCCCACATTCATCATGGGACTGCAGGAGAATAATTGCGCATCCCCACACAAGCCTCTCATCACTCTGCCCTCCCTTCCCAGTCTTTCTTTTTGTAATTTGACTCTGCTGAGTCAGCACTGGACTCTTTTCTTCCTTCCTTCCCCTCCTCACAGTCAATCGCCACACACACACACACACACACACACACACACAACAGCACACACACACACACACACACACACACACACACACACACACACACACACACACACACACACATACACTGCAGTGCCTGTATTTATTCTGAGCACACTTCAAGGCCAGCACTAATGTGTTGAGCTTGGTGCCAGTATAATCAGCCATGTTAATAGGGACAGTGGCACAAAGGAGCCTTGAAATTGAATCAAAACTCACACTGTATATGTAATGCAGCTTCCATTTACTCTTCACGGGCTTGGGACAGATCAAGTTATTTTTAATTTGAGACTGCAGCTCTGTCTCTTCCAGTATATCATCTGACAGACAACTCACTTCACAATAGGATACCTTCACTAATATCACGTAATGCTCAAAGAACTGGTGAACGCACAGCTCACATACTTTGTTGTTATTAATTAACAGTTAATGGTGCTTTTAATCAAGTATACTACATGCTAATAGAATTTCAGAGTTATTAGTCAAATATCAGACTTCTTAAAACCTTACTGTGGTAAGAGTATTGCTTGATTGAATTATTTAGTTGATACATGTAGCATTTCACCATCTGTGAAACATAATTCATATTATATTGACATTTTGGGATAAAGAGTTAAAGAATTAGACTCTGATAATCTATCCAACAGCTCTTTGTCACCATTCTTGTGTTTCAATATCAAGGTTTTGTTCATACATTGTGGATGGTAAAGATTAGAATATGCATTTTGTCACATTCTCTTGGTCTCAGTTTGCCTATCTTCCAAAAATAAACATGCAAATAAATAAACAACTTTTTTTCCTCTCTCTTTTTTTTAACCATGCTGGCTACCATTTGGAGTCCAGGTGCTGCTGGCAGGAGTCACATGGAGAAGAGAGAGAAAGTGAGAAGAGTGGTGGAGAGTTGGAGAAGAGGAAGGATTGCAGGCAACAAGGCTGTTCACATTGTAAACCTGTCACATTCTGACCATGAGGAAGACTGAGTGATGGAGAGAGAGCCCTGACCCATCCATGATACCATGAACAGCATGCAAAAAGTATGTCATGTACAGGCTATACATACGCAAATAGCTCCTTGGATTTACTGACTTTACATAAAAGATTAACACTAGAAGACTTCCAAACTATCATTTGTGTGCCTGTGTGTGTATGCTAATTGCATACTTTCATACAAATCAGTCTGCACTGTGGTAGCAGCTTTGCTAATTGCAGATTTTATGAAAATCAGGTTCAACAAAAGTTCAGCAAACCCCTGGTTTCAGCTGTGTTATTCCCCGTGGTTATTCCGGTAAAACACAACACACTGAGTGCAGAAGTGAAAACACACAACTATAAGGTTTGTTCATCGGCCAAGCAGAGCCTAACTATACAGTCAGTAGTGCTGTGGTGTGGCATGGCACAATGTTAACATCAAAGGAAATGGCGTGAAAGTCGTGAGACTTTCTATGACTCGCACAACTTTGTTTGTGTGTTTGTTTCTGTGGTGTTCTGCATCTATCAAAATGATGATGCTCCCTCAGGCCTGTTTGGTACATGTGTGTCCTCTTTGAGGAGGATAAATGGATTTGTAATAGACATCCAACAGACAATTTCAGCTGAGATATAGAGCCTGTTTCTAAAGTTGCTAGTAAAAGACATTACTTCCAGATTGAGACTTTTGAGAGCAAGAAATATGAAGAAATTGTGAAATCATATATCCATCTGAAACAACAACAATCACTTATACAGCAATAACTGATTTCTTGCAGACTTTATCAGAGAAGTTCACTAGGAGACACTCTGTGGGACAACTGTGGATCGTTTCGTAGCACCTGCTACTGAGAGATGTTTCATATGTCAGCTGAAAATTCTCACCGGCATCTCTCTGGAAGACGGTCAGCATGTATGCCTGGCATCACTGCCATTGATGATGCAACCAAGAAAGTTTTGGCTAGAGCGTGGAGGGAGAGGGTAGCAACGTAGGGCTTGCTCCACCTCTCCCCGCCGTCCTCCACGTCCTCCTCAAACTTCAGCCACCTGCACCAGGTAAAGACAGGCAGTATTTGTCAAACTTCTTAAAGTGAAATTTAGACTTAACAAGAGATATTGTCACTTTTATCTATCACATAAAAAATAAAAGCTATTTATCAAATTTCTAACAACTTAAAAAATGCTGCAGGGGTCTCTTTGGTTGGTTAAGAGTAGATCTTGGATGACAGCAGTGCAGAGACAGAGGTGAGTGTCATTGCTCATGATGAGTAATAAATTATATAAAGCATTATGTTTAATTCAGAATAAGGTAGTTTTAGCCTATTATTTGCATTGTATTTGAACTTTAATGGGATGTACAATTATATGTTTTATCTGATGTGCCTTGTCTACCAGCAACAGAATGTATTTCCTGCTCCAGTTTGGTTTTCTTTTTGTCTCTATTTCCAACAAACTTTCTAAAGAATTTTATGTGGCAGTGATGGTGCTTAAATCATCTCGACTGGCTGTGTCCTGAGCCATCGTGTTGGGTAATAAGTTCATGTAATTTGACAAATTAGATTAACAACAGCACATAATTATGGGTAGGTATATGTAGAATTTAACAAACCTTATAGAAAATACTGTATTTTTCTCAGCCTACAAACACAAATCAGCTTCACTTTGTGGTTTAGACCATTTCCTCTCAGGAAGATACTTTGACATACAGAAAATGTCAGCCACACAATATGAAGGAAAGGTCTGACATCTTCCTTTGAAACTAAGATTTGGCATTTGATCGGCATGCGTGAGATCACAGCAGCGTTTTCTTTCTGTCATTTCCCTCTTTGAATCTTTTTCACCGAGCAAAGCGCCACCAGAAAAATAATGAAACTACCGTTTTAAATGGTAATCACCACCTTGTACGCCTCCCTTGTGGTAGCATACGTAGAGCTGCCGCGCCGTCAGAGACTTTATTGCTAAGCATTGTTGCAAACAGCTCCCAGAGGAGATCCTGACCTGGCTGTTTCCTTCCACTCAGCATCCTTGCCATCCTTCACGCAGATCTCATCCAGCTCAGTGAACAGCTCGTGGGCCACATGTTCAGCATCCTCCTCTGTGCCCAGAATGAACTGGACCCTCTGGCCCATGGTCTAAGGAAGTGAGAGGATGGTGGGAGGATGAGAGGTGTGAACTGCACCTCAAAAGACTTTCGCAAACTCACACACGCTTTTAAATTACTTGGGTCCAGATAAGATGTTTTAGTCCACATGCACACACACACACATGTAATATGCTAACACTAGCCCCGCTCTAATTAGTGGGCTTGTCAATTTTAGCCTGGAGTGCTGTATGTGTGTGTGTGTGTGTGTGTGGGAAGTGCCTACAGTATTGATATTCTTTGTTTAACAACCACTACCTTTTCTGTGGGAGTTGGATGTGCAAGTATGCATGTATGTTCTACACTGAGCTGTGACCACAGTCTCTCTGTCTCAGTCTAATAAATGGCTGTATGAGACTCAAAAAAATACTAGCTTTCAAAACTAAATGACACTGTAAGTGAAGGGGCAGCCTAAGAAGAGGCTTGTGCGTGTGTGTGTTACCATGAGTGGAGGTGGTCGTCTCACATTCCTCGCTCTGTTGTGTGGAGAGACTTCCTGACTTTCTCTGCCCCTGTGCATGGCCGCGGCTCAGGTGACGTATGGCTCTGCCTCGGCATCCGAACCCCGACAAACAGAGTCCTGTGGCCTGGAAAAGAGGAAAGAGAGGTCATTTTACTTTTATACACTTGTCATTTTTGTCTTTTTGTCACATTTTGCTGAAAAATTATCATTATTCAAAGTCCAACTAAACTTTATTTGACAACGACATTCCAACAGAGTATTGGAAAAAACCTCATTATGATCATGTAAATGGCCATAAAGGTTCCGGAGAGTTCAGTAACTTCTTAGAGGGGTACGGGGGAGGATAAAATAAATAGTACTTAATTATTAATGAATATTAATGTAACAAAGAATAAGGCTGCCTGTTGTCTTCAGATGAGCTTCAGGCCTCCTGAATACCGCTGTATACGAACATACTTCTAAACACGGAAGAGATTCCGTACACCAAAGAGGCTCATAAACAACAATTTTACTTTCTGCTGCCATTTTTAAGCCTGTATCTGATGAACGTTCCAACCAACACATCATGCCTGCCATGTTTGAATACATTTTTCTCTTTAGCCTTGAATCCAGTCTGCTGTCTGTACCCTGTGCTTATTTTTTGGTATGTTTACCATGTGGTAATTTGGCAGGTTTTATAACATGTGACTGCAGTCTGTCTCATATACGTCAAATACGTTTGTCTGATCAGCAGAACTCTTTAGATGACACAAGGGTACCAAATCATTAAAATTTGTTTACACTCAGCTTACATGACTTTCCTGTCAGTGGATTGTGGAGTTTGTGTACTTCTGTCCACTCTCTATAAATACACACACAAGTTTATTTCAGCCTAATTATAAATATTATTACAGATAATTTAAAATTATACTAAGCTGAGGCTAAATCTGGCATCTTCCTGTATCCTAGATGGAAAAACTGAAAGAGAACAAGAGAACAAAAGAGACAGGATGGGGAAGGGACTGCATATCAGTAAAAGCGGAGCTGAATAGGGCATGAATTGTGGTCTCTTTAGGGCTCTGATTGTTGTGCTATAGACTGAAAGAAGTTTATTAAACTGAGGGTGAGAAAAGCCATCTGAAGCTCCAAAGGGAAAAACACTCTGCTTCCTGTCCCACATTAGTCTCACCAACTGCCATCTGTAATTATCATCATTGTATTCAATGTTGCTGCGATATCAAGAGGCTGAATGTATGTGACAGTGAAAAGTGATGGAGTTTTATTTGTATATCAAAGCAGTGACTTCTACAATGAAAGAATGAACAACAGTTTTTAAAAATTAATAAAGTTGGTTTGTCAAATTGTTATGTATAAATGAACAAGAGTTTTTCAAAGAGACTGAAGCAGTTTGATGTGTGTGTGTGGTGCATGTGTGTTTATGTGCATAACAAATATATTTTGGGGTGCAATGAGGATACAAAGCTACTGAGCTGCAGCCGAGTGTGTCATCACTGAACATGTTATTGTCCCTGCAGGAAAGCGATAATGGCCCCACTGACACATACACACGCACGCACACACACACACACAAACCTGTTTCCTACTATGATGACACATCAACCATGCCCCAGCCCCCACCCAAGCCTCCTTAAGATAGATGGAGGATTCATTATTAATGTTCAGCTCTATTCATCTCCACCAGAGAAAGAGACAACATAACATCCTCATGTCCTCAAAACAACACACACACACTGTAAACTATCTACACACACACACATAAACAAATTGGAAATGACTTAATCATGCAGAAAACATTGCTCCATGTCACTGTTTGGTCTCATAAATTAATTATGACATAAGTGGTCTTAGGAGATCTGCTGGAGGCTGAGTAAGGTCAGGTCACCTGTGGTGTAAGATAAGTAGATGGAGTATACTATCTTAAAGTACAGCTTTGAAGAACAGGTATTTTTCTTAAGTATTTCCATAAGTCATAAGTTAAGATCTTGTACTTCTACTCTACTGCATTTTTTTACTCCACCTCTTTACATCATTCTGATGGATGCAGTCACATCACAAATAAAGCCTTCTGCATGCAAAACATCTGTTGAGCTCATAAAGTATGATTCATGGCTGGAGTTTGAATTGGCCAGCAGTTTTTATTGTGTAGAATACATTCTTCACATGCTTAAACGCAAACTGCAGGTGTGAAGGTCATCTGTAACAGATTGCTCAGTGGGTGCAAGCTGCACTATTCATTATGCACATGCTGTTGCCAAGTCACTATTTGGGGAAAAAAATGTGGTCTATTTTGTTGAAGCTGAAAATCGACAAATAACAGGGCTCTGCGATGGAAATGCAGAAACAGAGATATCGCTGCTTGCTGGTGCTTTAAGTAAATGAGCCAAATCCCTACAGAGCATGTAGTTAAAGGGTAAATCAACAGTAAATCAATTTCAGCTGCACAATGGCTTCTCCTCTGACCACTCCTTGATCTGTGATGTGGCAGCAGAACATTTCCTTCAGCTGTAAATAGCAGAACACCTGTAGCGACATCACAAATTCAAGTAGCAGCAGCTTCAGCACTGAATTATTCTTTGAAGTGGCATTGAAGAAACAAAACTATCCCTGCAGTTGCAGCCTTTTGTTTTCTCTGTGTGATACTGACTAACATCCAAAATGTAAGGTGAATTGATCAGATGAGTGTCAGCAAAACTACATTCTATTTAATCATGGACTGTAATACAACCGTAATATAATATTGTGAAAAGAAGCCATTCTTCAAAAGTGAGAATTAAAATTTTGATTGAGTGAGACAGACAGCAATTCATGCCACTCAACTCACCAGCCATAGATTTGTATAGAGATTTATAACTTTCAATAAAGGGTTTGAGTACTTTTTCCTGTGCAGGTTACTCACCTTCTAGTTCCTCCTTCTCATAGTGGATGTTCAGCACTGAGCTCGTGCCTCCCTGGTCTACCACCACCTCCTCATCTGGCCTCTAATGGACACACAGACACACAAAAGGCATGTGTAAGGATAATGTTCAGACAATATGTTTCTTTACAATCCCCCCTGTCCCCTGTGGTCATATTGTTCTTCAGGAAAAGTTCAACTGTGTAGGACACCTTCAACTCTTTAAGCTCAGTCCCTGAAAGAGAACCTGGAAGGTCATTACGTCCAGAGGTGTCCGATTAAAGACAAACTACTGACACTGTAACAGAGCCGCTAATTGGCCAAACTGGCAAGAGCTTTTCAACAATGAGCTTCAGATTCCAGACAGTCTATTCTCAGACCGTCTGGCACAGACACACAGCGAAGGACAGGCAGGCACGCACACCCACACATTCATGTAATCACACACACACACACACGCCATGAGGTAAGTAAACAGAGTAGGAGTCAGTCAGAGAATGTGCTAGGCTCTACTATCCAGGGGAAATCAAATCAAATCAAATTAGCAGAGTGCCACATACATCAGTGGTGCTGCTGTTGGCAGACAGCTGGGTGCAGGATGTTACTGTGTGTTACTATCCTAGTGACAAGGCTTTCTCAGAAACGGTGCTGTTAGCTCACATGCGGTGCTGTGTGTTATTATCAGTCCTAATGAGGGAAGAGGACTGTAGGGCAGTTCCCAGAGTCACCATGCTGCTGCATTGTCTCTGTTTACAGTATCTTACCTCATTCCTCAGCACAAGTGTATGCAACGATACATCTTTAATTTCTCATTTCTGACAGTGTGCACCATTGCAGCAAAGCATAAATCAGTTCAACTCATCCCTGGTTTTTGGGCAGAAAAGTAACCTTTGACGCAGGTAGGAGAGATACACATCTGGATGCTGGATTCTATGTGTGTGAGCATGGTATGTGAAAGTCAGCTTGAGCTGCTACAAAGAAAATCAATAGCTAAAATCTATAAATAAATGCAAATTGTTGAGGGGTCGAGCAATTCCACAAATGCCTGCTAACAACTACATACAGCGGTCTTGGACTAACCTTGAACTGCACACAGACACACACTGGTATATAAATGCAGCTCTCTACATAACGAATGCTTACGCCCACTCTATATGAACACATGATTCGTATGTAATGGATGCGTTTCCATGAGTGTGTGAGGGTGGTGGATGCAGAATTGGCTGGTACAATAAAATACCTTGGAAAGACTGACACCCACTCTATAAAAACAGTGCAGGATGTTGGACATCTAGAAAAACATGTATCAGCTAAGATGTTTGTGATGACTAAATGGACAGATAGAGGAAAAAAAGGCACAGAAGAGGGGCCCAACAATGGAGCTGTGGTAATTTATTTAGTCAGTTAGTTAGCCGCTAACTTAGTTAAAGCCTTTATAGTGCCTCCCTTCAGCATGATTTGCATAACCCACAGAGACAAGGCAATGTGATGAGTTTAACGTGGAGCAGAAATAGTCTGTTACCTTTTAGCTCAACAGCTGTGCATGTGAAATATGTGTGTGTGTGTGTGTTTCTGTATGCTTTGGTGTTCATTAAAAGATGTATGTCGAAATGCTGACAACGCACTCAATATGTCTCCTTCTCAGGGTGCAAACTAGGGGGCAAACACTGAAGATCTGCAGTCTCTGTTACGCAGTCTTTTATTGTAATTGGTCATTCCAATATCCAGCGAGAAGTGAATGCAGCACGCACTGTGGCTTGGGCCGTCACATGACAGCCACAGAGGCAAAAATAATTGCAATTTCTCCTCCTGAAGTGAGATTGCAAAGAGATGAGAGTTTGTATTGGAGTGGAATGAAAATGAAAATGTATTGGTCTGTCAGAGCAGCATGCAGGAACAGGATCCTCATTTATTCTAGTGAGAAGAATTATAGTTTAGCTTATGAGAAACATAAAACTACACATCCGGTTAAGGAAAAAAAGCTTTTTAGGACATAAACTATGTTTGCACTGAAGTACCTGTCTGTCTGCCTGTGTGTATCTGCTGCAGATGTGAGCAAGAGCAAGCAATGATTTTTCTTAGTTCTCCTGGGGTTTGGCTGATAAAACACCACACACAGTTTATTGATATAAAAAATCCCACTTTTGGATCATGCTGGTTTCCGTCTGCAGTTATGAAATGTGATAAACGGGGATAGTGCTGCGTGTGTGCGTGTGTGTGTTATCTCTATTTCAGACTGTATTCACATGCACACTGAAGTCCCTAAGTTAGTTTTTATCTTCAGTCTCATCCCTTCAGCCTCTCAATGCTGCTAAAAACTTAACAGCTAAGCACATTAGCACAAGATTGTGATGGTAAAAAACTAATTAACATGCACGACAGCCAGATAAACGTCTTACCTTATTACAAGCAAAAATTCAAGTTCAACTCCAGAAAAGCTTTGTGTTACGTTTTCACACCAATCTTTCTGATATCGGCGCAGACAGCCATATATGATTCACATAATAGTTGAAAACAGATTTGGGATCCCAAGACATCCACTTAATTCTCAGGTGTGGGTGACCTAGCACTGCCTTTCTCCCTCCATTCACACCCTCCCCACCATATCAGTGCTCTGGGATTTCTTTCTGTTTCCATGACTGAGCACTTCTTTATCCCAAGACAATTCCGTCCTTTTAAAGAATAAGGCCAGCTAATTAGGAAGTCAAGCTTGGGCCAAACACTGACTGTGACTCATGGTTTGATAATTGTGTTTATATAGGGGATAAAAGTGTGGTGACAGGAAAAAGGCTTGTGACGATGTGTGTTTACACGTAACAGTCTCCTGTCCTTGTCAAAGTGCCCCTAAGCAAGGCACTAAACACTGAATGCTCAGTGACTAATTAAAGGTAACAATAGTGTGTGTACTGAGCATTGGGTTGCTTTTATAAATGGAACTATAACTAATACAGTATAATATATATAATTTAAAGTTAGAAATAACCCATGCAGCCTGGCTGGTTAAAACACTTGTGTAAAGTTAGTTGACACCAAACATTTTTTTTCTAGAAAGGATAAGCCCGGTGATATTCTACATTTTCATAGTTGTCAACAAATCTAATGAAAAGACTAAAACTGAACCCTAACCTGAACCTGACCAGCAATGAATTAAAAACACATCAGTGAGCATGATTGCAGTGGGTGACATGTTTCTTCACTATGACGAACACTGAGTGTGTCACTAGAGCATTTAATTTGTATATCAAACAAATACACACCTTTATTGTAGGGCTGCATGACTATGGCCAAAATGTTGATTTAACTTCCATGCTGTGCTACACAACATGCTAATTCAAGACTGATCTTTATTCACAGCTCATCTCCCAGAGGCAAAATATAAACAAATTTGTACCAAAACTTACAGTGATGTGCTGTAAAACATTGCTGTCAAGGATGAGTTGATGCTGGACAAGACTGGGGATTTGGTGAAGTAATGTTAGTGACATCATCCCACTTAGCCTTCATGCATTCATCCTACTAATAGACTGTTGTCTATATATCCTGCTGCAGTTTGTGATGGTTGAACAAGTTAGTTGTGTTGCTTTGCGACGCCCACATAAGTCTCCAGCGCTCTTTGCATATGATTTGTTCTTATTGTTTAACATCACTCACCCCAACCATGAGTGGACAGATGTAGCAACAAAATTGCGTATGTACATAAAAGCAACCATTGATGTCAAAAGGAAATACATTCATTCATTATAATAACTCATATAATATCTATCATCTAATATTTAATATCATATAATATCTCTTAAAATATTTGCAGCTTAGGAGTATAGATTTCTAACAATTATTTAAAAAATAGCCACATTATGTACTAGATTTAGAACTTAAATAGATTTAGAATTTAACACTAACTTGAATGTCTCCTGCACTGAAGCTTTAGTGTTGTCCCTCACTAAGGAAATGTAATGCATTTATTAAAGGCAGCAGATCATGTAGAAAATATAATGAACCAACTGGGAAAACTGTGTAGACTAACTGCAAGCACCAAGTCACAGCTACAGGCAATAGTCTTAAAGTGCCAGTTATACAGAAGTACATTATGTTTTCCAGTGATGAAGTAAATACATTTTTTAAAGTACATATCCGTGGTAAAGAAATCTTGTGCAAGCACACACACACACACACATCCACTGGCCAAATCTCTCCCTACAATCACATGTAACCCTGACTCTCTCTCTCTCACACACACACAGTGTTATCAGTCAGTGCAGCTGTAGTTGGTGAATTAGGGCTTATATGCAGTGTGTGGGTTTGGGCTCAGGCTGGAGGCAGTCGGCACCATTAGAAGTGGAGCTTTACAAAACATATAGACACGCAACAAGAGGGAATGGGTGGGAGAGGGAGAGACTCTAAAAGCTCTTTGTCCCAGAAAGGACAGTAGACCATCAGATCATCAATTAGTTTGCATCCATTTGGTGCACAAGCACACACAAATAGAAACGAAGGAAAACTATTCTCCTGAGGTTTATTCAATAACTGTAACTACAGAGTGGGTAAAATTGTGTTCCAGAGAATGGCATGACAGGAAAAAAAATCTTCTTTTAGGTCATCTTTTGTGGGCAAGATCACATTACAATAATGTATATCCATGCCACGATTATAATGTTCCTTCTCCTGAGTCCCTGCTCTTCATAACACAATATGACTCACAGCCTGTAGTCATCCTGGTCACAGTTCACTAAGAGCGCCCTCCTAATGGCAACTTAATTCAGGTATGTGTTTTTTCAACAGGTTAATGGTTCCCTGTCATTCACAACTCACCTCTCTTGTGTCACATTAAGTGCTTCAGCTAATTAAAAAGCTCACATGGCACTTAAAGTTTTGTTTGCTCTCCCTGTGGGTGAGCACATCTGTGACCCTCAAAAGCATGCATGTGTGCTGTGTGTGTTTTTCCACTGACAGGGCAGATAATTTGTGTTTTGGTGCCTGCTTCTATCTCCTGGCAACCATCCCTTGTTCTTCCCTCTTGTCCTCCAGCTTTGAATCAGTCACGGCGCTCACAAGGGTTTGCAGCTCAAAAATATTTTTCCACACAGATTACTGCCACCACAGTACAGGAGCGGTCCACAGCTAGCCCCAAGATGGCTGCCTGTCCTTGAGTTTCTGTCCTTTACCAGTGGTAACCACCCATGGGAAACCCACACTGAAGCTGTCTTGTGGCTGGATATGAAAGAAGCAGCACATGATAGAGCCAAATCAAAGCACTTGAGGGTACTGTCATGTGAAATTAAAAAGGGAAACTTAAGAACTGAAGAGCATTATATTCTCAAACACACAACTCTGACATTTTCTCTTGTTAAGTTCTGCTTTAGTAGAACATAACAAATATTTGCAGCCCAACAGATTCAGTTCAGTCCTTCTTGATGCTGATGAATGTTTTTGTGTGTAATGACATGCTCTCATTTTATCTAGTTATTGATGATAAAGTCATCTTACATGAACTAATCCTTCTACTCAATGCATTTGAGCATCTTTGGCCCCTTTCACAGATTCACATGATGAAGACTTCAGGCACCCTTGTTTAGAGTCTCAGCATGTAAAAGCCAAAAATAGAGAGATGATATCACTCGCCTACGTTTGATAACTAAACAAATACATGATGTGTTTGCTGGCAGGGCAGATTGTCCCGGAAAGATGTTAGATTCCCACATCAGAACTGAACAGTGCAGTCGCACAGCGTCCTACTTCCAATGCTGATAAACCTCCCTTTGATGCAGAAAATTAACAAAGAGAAGTAATCATACATCAGACTGTTGCTTTATCACTTCAAAAACTTTTTTTTTTGCTTTGTGTTTATTTTTCTTCCTGCCTTAAATGCTTAATTTTCCTTCCGTCATGTGCTGAGTTCATGACTTTGATGCCCAGGAAACTTGCCTTTTCTAGGCAACAACTTCAAGCAAAAATCAGAGGGCATTATCAAAGCGCACGACAGTGAAAAACACAGAAGTGGTTGTCGTCCTGAACAAATAGAGCAGCAATGATTTGCATCCCAGTCTCCTGACTGAGCGGGGGCAATCGATGCACTGCGCCAAAATGCCCCTCTCGCTCCATCAGGACTGTGAGAGGGAGCCAGCTTCAGAGGAATGAGGCCTGCTGGTTGTTGTGGAGAGGCTTGGACTCCGGAGGAATAGCTGACAAGATGCCTCACAGACACTGACTAGTCTGGCAGAAATTATCCCTGTGTGAGCACATACTGTTGTTATAAGAGCGATTTTATCAAGGGAGGTTTTCGCTGTGTGTGAATATAATAACTACATCACCAGTGAGAAGAACTGCACTATAAAGCAGTCAATGGCAGATTCATAAAA
>BRZM01002532.1:0-10455 GCA_033238685.1 Lates japonicus | reverse complement strand
GATTGTTGTTAACTGCTGAGATCAAGGAACTAAATCATAGAAAAAAATTAGATGGGCCTGAAAACACAAGCAGTTAACAACAATCAGTACTACAGTCTTATTTTCCTGAGGGAAAAGATGGTCAAAAGTGATACCCAAGTTTATATAAACTGCAGTACTATAGTACAAAAACTTGGGTTTTTGAATACACAGGGCAGTTTTGTTTCATCCATGTAGAAATTTACAATTAGAATGTATGAATGGCTCTATATGTGACATTCCAAGAGAGACCTGAGAACAATCAGACTAGTTCTGACCAGACTCAAGGTTAACTGACTGAATCCAAAGGGCAGTCAACAACAAATAGAGCAGCAGTACGTTTTATTTTTATTGCACTGCACAGCCCACACTCATTCACATTTAACATCTCAAAAAACACAGAGATGATATTCAAGAGCACATGATCAGAGACTCCTGTCAATAAACAATGGCGCCATTACCTTAGCCCTCTCTGAACATACTAGTATAGAGAGTTCTGGTCTGTTTTTTTGTTGTTGTTGTTGTTGTTTTTTTTAGCTGTGCTACTCCCAAGTTTGTATAGTTTGTACCACGGACCAACTGATTGTGCTGAGGGTGGCTGGCATGGCCACCAGGACTTTGGTCTCCAAACCACATTCTGAGTGTGGTATATTTCCTCTCTGACACTTTAAACATACATTAGCACTGATGCAGATAACAGCTAGCTCTTGTGTGGTGGCTAAAGGATTTTGCAGCATTTGATGTTGAATTGGAAGCTTGCACTTTGTGACAGCGCACCACAGTGGACACAGTATAAATTACACTCATTCAAATTCTTGTATTAAAACAGATTTTTGTGGTATTATTAAAAAAAGACATTAGACATTACAAAAACTACATGCAAATAGATTGAAAATATGTAGCTTTTTTTAAAAAAAAGATTTTTCTTGCTCTCTTTGTCTGGGAAGGTTCTGTATGTTTGTCTCATGTCAGATAGCAGCTTTCTGCTATAAAAGCCTGGGGAGATTTCAATAAGTATCCATTAAGAGTGTCCTCCTCTGATGCTAACACAGTGTTATTCTCCATCTGCAGCACAATACAGGACTGTTGCTGATCCTGCTGAATCAGAAACTACTGCATGATTTTACAATGATCTGCCCTTTTTATTCTACAGTATATTTGATTGTATGTTTTCCTACATGCTCCAGCAACCAGAATATTGACCATAAGTGGAATAACAAAGGAAGTCAATAAACAGTGCATGGATTTCAGTGGATGGATTTTTCACATTGCAGACTGTGTGTCCTTGCATTCAAATCCCCCTCTGACCCACTGCAGTGCCTCTATTATTATTTCTGGAGCTGTGCTTTTTTCACAATCCTCAGTTGCACCATACTGTAAGTTTTGCTTTCCTCCAGCAGCAAATACTTTATAAAAAAAGAGAAGCCCTGATGCAGACACAAGACAGTTTTCTATTAAGTCTCCCAAAGAGCCAAACATGCTGAAACATCAATATACTCCAGTACATACCAGCAGCCCCCATTAACCCAAACCCTAGTCTACACTATGACCTTGTTTAGTTTCTATAGCACATGCCCCAAAGGGCTGTTGTTGTTTTTCTTTGTCTGTGCACTGATCTGCTTCACAGATCCCATGATTGGTTTTCTAATGGGGGTGGGGGTGGGGGGGGTTTATAAAACCACATCTGCAATGACAACTTTCAGCAGCAGATGGGGGGGAAAGATGATATATTTGATTATTGGCTCACTGACCTTAGTCCAATACACAGTCCTTTCTTAAATCAATTACTGTATTCTGTCTACTGCAGGGAATCCAACACCATGCAGAATTATGATTCAGATAACATAATCTTACTTGTGGAGCATGAGTAAGATCTACAGAATGTGTTAAATATTGTGGTTGGATGATGCTGGAAGTGGAGACTAGTGGTAAACCAGGGTAAAACATAACTAATACATTGGGGGCAGCAATTATTAGCAAGAAGTAGTAGTAGTAGTAGTTACTTTTCATTAGGGTTTTCATCATGGTATTAAAACTTTTTTTGGCTGAGCATCTGACTGATAGGTAGGGTATTAATGTTTTAGTCAGCTCAGTTGATTAGAGTGATGAATTAGTGCTGAGCAAAGTCAGTCTATGTAAGGATCTGAGATTCCTTACTTAGACGCGATGTGTGTGTCAGATAATATTTCTGGTATTTATGGATTGACAAACCATTCCATACCATAGCATTGTTTCTCACCTCATGAGTTAGAAGTGAGAGTCCAAAAAGGCTTGCATAACTATTTTTTCTGTAGAATCCACTCCGCTGGCTGTGTTAGCTATGACGTGGAGAAAACAGGATTTATGCATGTCAAAAAAGAAAACAAGATCTGTGCCAAGAACATCATCAAGATGGTAAAATGCACAGCATTTGATCAACCAAGGTAAATCTATCTTCAAAATGCAACAAAGTTGTGCCAGAATTTTAATGTACAACAGGAAGAAATGTCTGGCTCTTCACCAGACATTTTCAAAGTAAGTAACTTTGCTGAAGACTTCTGTTGAAGACTTAAGTTTTTTTAGGGGAAAAAAACAGTTTGTGTTTTCAGCTGCCTAATGGGGCTGTGGTATATTCTAGTGAGCAGTAGCAGAGGCAGTATTAGTCAGGTAGGGGAGCCCTCACAGGGCAGTTAAATTCATTGATTGTCTAGTTAGAGCAGATGCCTTTGTTTTCATGCTCCTATTGATTATATAGCAGAGGACAGGACACACAGTGGGCAAATAAATCTGCCTCTTATCTGAAGTGGAGGAGAAGATCTTTGAGTAAGCAAATTAAAGGGAGAAAAGGAAAGCAGGACAGAAAGAACAGTGATAATATTTAATTTCCACACCATCTGTGGTGGGAGGAGCTGCTAGTTAGACGTGTTTTGGCCCATTTTAAATTATGTCCTCAGTGTTATTTAACATAAAATGCATGACTATCCTTGATCTTATAGGTTTAAATCTTGGTGATTGGATATATCTTGCTGAATTGCACTTTCTATTCCACCACTTTGACCACGTTTATCATTGTTACCATGACAACAAAGTTCCTGTACACCTGCCAGTGGGTTGTATCCAAGGGTAGGGACTAGGGCTGTCATTTTTTTATTCAAAATTCAAACATCCGCAGGCTCTACATGCATCCGACCATCAGTAAACAAAGCTAATGGTAGTGCAGTGTTGTTTTGTTGCGAAAAGAGCTGTCACAACATCAAATCATCTAAAGTGGGGTACACACCAAAAGATAATCGGGCCCAAATCCTCCCTCCTGATAAAAGTCAGCAAAGGACCAATTATCGGTTGGTTCTAAAGATTATCTTGCCAGATTCTCCTGTTGTGTGAGGTGTGTTTAGAGTGATTTTACTCTCCCCGATCTGCTCAAAAGACGACCGGGGCTGCCCTGATCAATATTAAACATGTTCAATATTTATGACCAAAAATCCTGTTGTGCGGGGAGTACACCGAGAGGAGCCAAGCACACACTCTGTGGATTATTATTTGGAATGGGGCGAGAGCCAATCAAGAAGTTGACACTTAAGAAGCAGCATGTGGAAGTAATTTGGGTTTTACACCATGGATCGCAAAGTCATGGATTAAGATAAGGTTGTTTGTTGACTTTTTAAAGGACAACTAAACTCTTACCCGATTTTGAAAATGTGAGCGACCACACACAACAAATAATGACAGAGTTCACAGTTTTGTTCTTATAGTGTGTGGTGTGCAACGAGAGGATCTGCGGACTCACCTGCTAGCTTACCGTCCCAGTGAGCCAGGGGAAGCAGCAGAGACGAGCAGAGCAGCAAGGGCGCATTTGAATTAATTCAAACTAATTGTGGGGTCATTTTGAATTCTTTCAATCTTGATTTTTTGAAAAAGTGACAGCCATAGGGACTAATGACCTGTGTGTTGGATTATGCTTCTTTCGCAAGTTGCAAATTGTCAGTGAGGATGTAAAGATGACACTCCTGTTTTCTGTCACGATCTCCTACTTATCCATTATAAAATGCAATAATGGATAAATAGAAGATGGTGGTAATGTATCTTTCTTCCATAACTGCTCCAGGCATATTGTATATTTTCATATCCCAAGCAGGTGAAACAAGCCAGCTTGTGTCAAATATTGACTTGCTGTGTATAATGTTCTTATCTTTAAATTCATGCATGCCTCATGAGCAAGACTGGTCATTGTTATTGAATGAGCCTAGGTTTTAAGACTAATCCACAGCAGCCTGTTTTGCTCTGTACGCTGTATCCGACACAGACCACATTCTCTAAAGCAGCCCTCTGTTCTCACTAATCCGTTTTTGTGGTTTTACTTTGGTTGTTGTTTCAAAAATCATCCCAAGACACAACACACAGAAACTGGTTTGTGTTGTCCTATGAGGGAAGATTAAGATCTGTGAAGCAAAGCACAGATGTTCATGTTACATAGTTCCATCCCTCAGGCCACAGGTGATCTGATGAACCAGTAGCACATGAGTAACAAGCTTCCCCACCAACAAATTATGGTTTGAACCCACAACTAAGTTGCAGGTTCTTCTAGAAATCAATCCCCACATCTTCAAGCTCTCCCTTCTACCATCCATGTGTCCCATAAAATAAGCACTAGTGTACACAAGTGTTCCAAGAGACCAACACATTATTGTATGTCAGGAAATCAAAATTTGTCACTACACTCACTAATGATCTGGACTTACTGTTAATTTTCTTTTCATTTGTGCTGAAAACATTTCCTAATTATTTAAAGCTGCACTAACCAGTATTTTTATAGTAACACTGGATCAATCAACAACACGTACATGATGAACACACAGAGAAGTTTTACCAACTCTGCACTTCCTGTTTCATTATCTCATTGTTTTGGATTTACAACTGACAACTTTACTGTTTTGTGTCCCTCTCTCAGCACTCTCATCAACCTTCTTAACTGTTTTAGGTGAAAAAGCTCAAACAAACCATCTGTTCTCTACCTGCTTATCACAGCAGACAAGTTAGTGGGTAACTAGTGGACATGGTGCAACATTTAGAAGCTAAAGAGCCAGAGACTTTTATCAGGACTTAGTGGAAACCAAGGCAGACAAAAAAGGAGAGTGAATACTGGACTGACATTACCAGATACACTATTTGCCAACATATTTGTCATATTAGCTTCATAAGATGATAACTGTTCAAAAAGTTATGTTTACAGCTTCTTCCACTGGCCCCAAGTGGCAAAAAACTTTAAAAAAAGCTGCAATAATCAAGTCAATGTAGATCTAAGTTCAGGGATCTTTATACACTTTACACAGCTCTTACCTGGGTGAATCAGGTCTTTTTATAACTTTTCTCACACGCTCAAATGTTTGATTCCTCCAAGTCCAATAGATTATTTTTACTGATTTACTTCCACATTCTTTCCCATCTGCCAGAGGTTGTTTTGGGGGCAGTTTCACATGAGCCAGCTTCTCAAATGTTCTAATGGTTCAATTAGCTGCGATATTGGCAGAGGTTAAAAAGATGTGCCATTCCTATTGTTTGTCTTAATGTACTTCTCAACAACTTTATTACTTACTTTATTACTACATTGTTATCATTAATCACAGACTTAACATTAAAGTTGTAGAGAGACTGTCCTCCCATATTAGATGACCCCATTGGTCATTGGTGCAAGCACCACATTATGACCCATAATTATGTTTTATTATTAAGCTACATTGAAGAGTCATGTGACACAGTCTTAGCACATGGCCTGAAATGACAGGTTTACATTCAAGTGACCAAGCCCTGTGCCCACAACATGGCTGTACAAACAGAAAAAACAAAACAAAACTCAGTTCCACTTCCCATCTTTACCAGGGCTTTCAACCTCATATAAAGGTATTCCTCTGTGGATGGTGTTTACTCAGTTATCATGGCAGTAGCTAAGTTGTGATTCCGTGAGTCTACTACCTTGTGACAACTGAGCTATCTCCACGACTGAACTCCATCCATGCGATGGGATTTCAGTTTCTTTTTCAACTGTAATTTTCTTATTTATTTATTTATTTATTTTATGTGCTATCTTAATCATTTTGAATTGTTGTATAAACTATTTTTTAAAAGAAAATTATATATCAGGTTGCAAAAACTGAAAAACTTTAAAGATGAATTGGTGCCTTTTTTTTACATCAATATATCATCATCCTCGTCACACTGATGACACGTCAAAAGTGCTTAAAAGCTCCAATAATTTTGATTTTCTTACATTAATGCTAGAACAAAATCAGAGTGGTCTACACAAGAGAACGTTTTGGTGTAGTAGGTATCTCTGTGGTGATGACTGGCATTTCAGTGTTATGTTAAAGTCATCAGAAATATGAGGAACTTCCCCCAATACATCCCCTCACATTATCTGTAGGGTTGTGCATTATAATGTCAAAATGTGAGACAGTGCATTGACAGGAAAGCAAATACAGCAGAACTTTAGTGTCAGTGTGATTAATGCCCGTAAGAGGAATTCTGAGATCTGTGGAAGCAGCAGGACTCACTATCTTCAAAGCTGCTCACACTTAGTTTTGGCAGTTTGTATCCCTCACATGCAGACTCCAACTGAGACCAGAGCAGTTTACCCTGGAGCTGACCTGGGAGTGTCACCCTGTTAGACCCTACCATCAGGATACTATAATCTGAGATCCTTCAGCTTTTTGATTTGTCTGCTGAAATAGAATGAAAGATAGAACAGCTGTACGTGAAGGTTTTAAAACAGAGACTGTTAAACTGAAATTTTTAGGGAGCACATTTTCTTGTTGTCAAGAGCTCAGACTTCCAAAACGGCCTGACAAAACTGAGCTGTGTGAACTAAATACAGATGGGGCCAGATTTATAACACATGCATAAAAGTTTTTCAACTAACCCATCACCTCATTCTCTTTGTGTCTTGCAGTTATGGCAGCATTATACATGAGCCAGAGGCGTCACAAAGAGAAAGAGACTCTGATGACATCAAAAGAGGACATTCGTGATAATGTCATCCACTATGACGATGAGGGTGGTGGTGAGGCGGACACTCACGCCTTCGACATGGGCACTCTGCGCAACACACACTCACAGCACACCAGTACTCACAGCAGCACCTCCAAGATGGAGAAAAACGGCTACGGTGACGGGGTTCTGCTGCATCTTACCAGCCGCTGCGATGATGTCAGGTCACCTGACATTCATCGTCAAACCGCCAGTGTTATCGTCACCGTCAACAACAAGGTCCCACTCTCTTCCCATGGCAGAGTGACTGAGGGTGATGCTGAAATGATCCGGGAGTTCATTGAACACCGGCTGGAGGAGAGTCAGCATGGTTATTCTGCTCCGCCCTATGATTCTCTGGCAACCTACGCCTATGAGGGTGATGGCTCTGTGGCTGGCTCGCTCAGCTCCATAGAGGAGTCACTGGCAATTGACACTTCAGGGGATTTCAGCTCCCTCAGTGACTGGGGACTGCCTTTCAGAACACTGGCTAGCATCCTGGACAGACAGCCACCTACTCCGTCTAAGGAGAGCTGAGAGTTGAACAGCAGAGAGACACTGGGCAGCCAGGTGGAAATTAGCTTCCTTTTTTAGACATGTTTACTGTTTTTTTTTACTGTGACAGGCACTGATTAGAATGATGTGAGGACCTTATAGAAAGTTGTCCATGTGAGGTAGAGTTGTGGGCCAATTAGCTGGACAGCAGAGAATCTAGCCACAGGTGTGTGAGAAGGTAAACACGATAGCTCCTCAAAGTGCCTGAGGTACTATTTGTTTACATGTATTTTAATTCACGTTACTTAATAAAAATATCTTCAACCAAAGTTTTGATTTCATTATAAAATCCTTCAGTCTCATCAAATGATTTCCTATCAGAGGTTCAACCAGAAAATGAAATGCTGTCACCAGTCACCAGAAAAAACAGAACAGATTCTCAGAGGGTAAATTAAACTAGAGCTCAAAATATCTGGGCTTGACATGATTTGAAAAACTCTTGCTCTGTCACAGGTCACATGACACTGATGTGTGAACTGTGCGCTAATTGCTCCTGTTTGGTCAAGATGCCTAAGCCTTGCATGGGCTCATAATGAATCTCAGACTTCTCAGAATTCCACATCCTTTCAGAAAATCTCATGAAACTGAGACCTCTGTAGGAATGATCAGATATTTATGGGTTTCATTGAAAGAATAAACATAGTTGCCAGTGAAAGGTGAACCAGCAATGAGCTCAGCACTACTTGTCAACACTGTGAAATCATGACGATATAAAGTGACTGATTTAACTTCCCTCCACCAACTTTTACAGGCTGTCTGAGAGGCAGGGACAAAAATATAAAGGGCACCTGATACATTACTGTAACATTTACTACTCAAACACATCTGTAGTAAAAATTAGTAGAATTATTAACATTTTGAGAATAAGTTCTTTTAATCAGGCTTGTCAGGGAGGAGTGTTGGAGAACTGATCCTTCTTTTTCCCATGAGTTTGTAAATGTTAATGACCTTGTTATGGTCAGGACGTTCCTCTCATTGGACAACAGCAGAATATCTGAGAGCCCTGGGTCTTGATCAGCTTTAGTTTGGAGAATGATCATCCAACTGATCAAGTTGAGACAGTAGAGAGAAGTGATGCCATGTTTCGTCTCCACTCAGTGTTGTCTCAACACATTTGGCCTCCATAATCCACTGACCATAAACAGCACAAAAAGTACATTTGGTCTGGATTTGATGTTACTGTTACCACCATCCACAGATGTGGAAGAAAAGCTTGAAGCTTTATTGTAGTATGCAGCACAGTGAAGAGAGGGCAGCCTGGTGATATAAGGAATAGACTGTACATCTAATTGTCCCATGTGCAGGGGCCAAATGATGACCTGTGTTGAATGGTGCTGGGAATGTCAGGAATAGAAACACATCTGCTACATAATGAAATAAATGATTTTTCACTGCAGCTTTTCAACAGAGAGGAACTCTATATCCTATCTTTTAGATTAGTCTCTGAAATGAGAACAATTTACATTATAATAGAAATGTACCCTTGTAATAAAACAAAACATGCACAGACAGATGGATACATATGGACTGCGGATGTAATTGACAGTTGCCTTAGGAAACAGAGAGCAAAATGTATAACAGTAATAAACTAGAACAGATAAACACACTGCAACAATCAACACATGGAATAAAACTACTATCATTTATTATTTAATAACTGCACGTGTATACACTGCTTCTGCTCTGTAAAAACTGACTATTGAATGTTTAAATGCAAAATTCAAATCAAATCAGGAGACAGAAATGATCGTCCTTTTCATGTGTTCATGGAATACCGCCCTGTGATAGACTGGCAATGTGTACCCCACCTCCTCCAGGCTGAGCTACTCACTCGCTACTTTCCACTTGCTGCCTTTTTGCTATTTAAAAAAAAAAATCTGTTATGTTGGTGAAACTTAACTCATCCTGTGCAGGTAGTTGACATTAAAAGCCTCCCAACAGCTCAAAGGCCACAACCCCTTGTGTCCCTGTTGAGGTTACTAAATGTAGCTCAACAGCAACATCAACACAGCAGAGTAGAAAGAAAACAGCATTAAGAAAACTAAGAGCAACAGATTGGATTGGATGAAGCACTGTAAAAACCTTTAGCAAGACGAGGTAAATGTGTTGACAGAGGAACAGTGGACATTAGTTAAGGCCTGATTTGATGTGACCTTGTTCCAAATGAAGAGTTGGTTAAGGTAACTGAGAAGCTGTGATAATTCTGTTCAAATTGTGGAAAGATAATAGCTGGCAACTCAGCAGTTCTCCATGTTCTGTGGTGGGCTGTCAGGGCAAGCAAGTTATATATATATATATATATATATATATATATATATATATATATCTTCCATTCACACTATATGTATTCAATTCTATTCTATTCTATATTCTCTTCATCTCATAGCTTTCCTCCTGGTTGCGCTGCTTCCAATACATTCTGTTTATGTTAGAGCTTTTATCCAATCAGATTTCAGCTCTGTGTTGCCAAGTTAAAACAAATCTGCCTTGAGGCCTTCAGAGTCAACAGTGCAGGCCCCGGTAATTTAAAATAAATGGTGATGAAACTGTTGTCTCATGGATCCTTTAACCAATCAGATTTCGAGTTGGTGAGACCAGGTGCCATCTAACAGGCCTACACTAACGTCAGCATTTCCATGTCATTTGATTGGACGGTCAGAGAGCGTACTGGTCAGAGCTAGCAAACCACATCTATAGCTACTAGCACAAGCTAACATGTTAGCATAGATTTAATAGCTGTTTTTTCAACCCACAATGGCTGAAGGAGGAGGAAGAGTTCAATGACTCTGTAGAGGTTATCTGTGCGTCTCAGTTCCAACAATAAGTCCTTTTCTATCTATGGAGGATAACGCTGAAAGTCAAGTCTGCTCAGTCGTAATTCTC
>BRZM01002531.1:63440-85428 GCA_033238685.1 Lates japonicus | reverse complement strand
TTCGCTAGAGGTTAAAGTAAGAACCCCCCCCTTTCACCACCACACACACACACACACACACACACACCATGGTCAGTAATATTTTGTAAAGGCATACTGAAACATTGTTTTTACCTTTATTTCTGTGAAAAAAAAATACACCAGTTAAACCACAACCTGTTCAGTCAGGCGTTAGATTTCCCTAGGCATATCCTGTATCTGTTCATTGCACGTCTATTAGCATGACACCTTGACAAATGTTTTGTCCCTTACATCTTGCATATGGCCGCGTCTGATGTTTTAGTGGGTTTTCATGTCTGCCAGGGCTTAAGTGGTTGCGATTTAGATTTTCTTTAACATAGACTATAAACTTGCAAGTTAGGATTCTGAGGGTCTGCCATTACAGGCTATCGTTGATTACTACTTCAACTGCTATGACAGAAAAGCACCTTAATGTTTGGGTTATGGTTTTTGTAGAAATTCACTTTAGGTTCAGCCAAAGAGGATAATTTAAATGGCTTAAAACTGAACATTTGTGGTGTTTTTTTAGTTAGTTTCTTTCATGTTATTCTAGGGTCATTTTTGTATTGGCTTTTTATTTTGTATAAATGTGCAAAGTCCTTTTAATCCACATTAACTGGTTAGTTCGAGGGGGTCAGAGGAGGTCAGGATGTTTTATAGTGTTTCAATTTGAATCTAAGAACGCCCAGTGGGTAAAATTGCTGAATCTCATATCCACTGACACCCCATCCATCGAATGTTAATCTAGCTCAGTGGCTGTAGTAGCAGCAGAGTAATAAGAGGGTATAATAACCCTGCTATTTTCCTTGAACCAATAATGTGTGTTTGAGCAGCCGCTCCCTATGAAATATATGGTAAAGGAAGGCTAGACAATGTTAAGGAAAATCCCTTTTCACCGTTACAACACCCCTCTTTGTTGGATGATTTGTCAATACACATGCTCAGGAATTCAATGTTGACACGCTGTGCTGAATGGTGTCTTACTGTTTTCACCTAGGAATATATAACATTTTTCTTTCACCATGAATTGTCATGGTAGTTCCCCATTATAATGCCGGGTCTTGTCTCAAACTACTTCATGCACTGTATGCTAGGCATTGTGGCATTGTGTTGCAACTGCAGATGGTGCTTTACCCTTTCATCGATTGGCCCAAGCTAGCCAGTATTTTTAAAGAAGACATTTACCTTCAGCAAAGTATTGTGTTTCAAAGAAGGTGATTAGGCTGATTTATTGTTTTGTTTCAAGACTGTTTTGCTCAGGATTTCATATACAGCAAATTATGTTGGCAGGAGAGGTAGGCGAACAGTGAAAAGTCTGCTTTCAGAGCCAACACAGGAAGCGATGAAATCAAGCACCTTCAGATTTGTAATCAAGAAACTGTGTTGCCTGATATTTATGTCCTAATGACTATGCATAGCTGCAGCAAAAGAGGAGGCAGTGGGCAATAGGAAGCAAGTGGATAAACTGATTTAGCTTTTCCTTTCACAGTGCTAGATATCAATTTCATTTGCAAGATATCTGGCTGTTACACTCAGAAAATTAATGCTCTGAACAAAGGGCAATGTTAAGCTCAAAAAAGACCTCTTGATGGGCCATTCCAGGTGCTGTATATTCATTAAAATAACAATCTGTCTATTTACTGACAGCACTTTATTTCAAGCCAAGCTCTCTTTATTGTTCTCCGAAGATGTTTTCAGTTCCTGTGCCCAAGAGCTGGGTAATTGGCTGTATCGCTTGCATGTGTTGTTTAAGATATTGGACAGCACGCACAGGGCACACTGGCAGAAATAAATTATGGCTTCCCCACCCCCTTCACCAAACTTGTCAGCAAATCAGGAGGCAAGATGCTGGATGTGTTTTGTTCTTTGACAGCTTCCCTTCACCTCTCATAAGAGATCAGAGTGTGCTTGCATCATATCTCATCTTTCTTTGATTTGGGCCTAGCTCTGCAGCTCCCAATTGTGCCAAGGAGATAGTAATGGCCGCTATCCAGTGTTAACAATTGTTAGCTGTCTTGCTACATATTGCTGGTGAGCATTTGTCATGGAGTGTGATCAAATCTGCTCTCTCTGTGAACTCAGTCACGGTGGTAGGTTCACTTCATCCTGCATGTATGTCCATTGTCTCACTGGAGGCTGGCTGGCATGGATTCACGTCTTAACTAATCAGACACATTGTGTTTTGTGTTATTTTGCCAGCCTCGTGAGTGCTCATCAGGTACAAAAAAGGCAGAAAAAAGTTCTCCATATTCTTTGTTTAATTTTGTATGTGGGTTTTGAATATGAGACTGCAAAAGTGTTGCAACTCACCACATTTCATTGTCCTCTGTGATTTATGTACATTAGAGATTGTACAATGGGTGTGGAAACTGGAACTGGAGGAGGCTTGGCTAATGTTTTGTAGAGTTGTGAAGCAACAGCAAACAAGGATAATGAATGCATTAAGTAGTTGTGATGATAGTGACTGCACGGCTGATTTCTCTTTTTTTTGATGCTAGTATCTGGGAGTTTTCACGTTAGATTGCTCATGCGTCTCATTAATTATTTGTTAAAACACACGTTAGCATGCAAACAGTAGCCTATTTTTCCAGTATTCGGGCATGATAGGCTAATAATAGCATTTTAGTCCAATTACAGTGCCAAAAAGCCTGAATGAAAGTGTTCAAAATAACAGTCAACCATTTGCCATCTCAGTAAAGAGGAAAAAATGAAATGGTGTAGGATCAGCTGGCTGGCCCTGAGGGGAGGGAGAAAGGGGGAGAGAGAGATGAGGAGGAGGAGGAAGAGTGCTTTGCCGCTGTGTGTGTCAGTGCTGATTAGGTAAGAGATTGCCTAATGTAATGACACGGCATGGCGCTAGTGGTGCAAAACACCAAACAATACATACCAGTGTTTACTGCGGCGCACCCCTGCAGCTATATAACACCAGAAGATGTTTATATAGACATGTACAGTCTCCCTCGAACATTTCAGAATCTTTAGATGGGTGCCCCTGTATTTTCCTCAACGACACACAAATTTACTCCATCAAGGAAGCCAATAGCCCTTTTTCTCCTGCAGCTCTTTTCTTCTAGCAAAAGATGAAAGATGGAAGTGATTAAAGGGAAGGGCACAATAGAGTCTGTGCAGTTTTCTTTCCTTTTCGTTACTTTATTAGCAGTATTTTCTTGCTTCTAAACATGTATTAAAGGCTACATAACCTGCCAACCCCTCATGTTCTGTTTGCTGAACCTTAGGGATAAGGGAACGTGTCATATTCTATTTCTGCTGTGACAATTAAGATTTCCAACGGTATTGGACCCAATATAAACAATGTGACAGGTTTTTCCTCCGTGGCTCCATAGTGTTGGATCTTAGACAAAATGTAAGGGAAGTGTGTAGATCTGCTGTTTTTTTGGTCACTGTGTTTATAATTATCAGAACCACCATGATTAGCAAGTCTAAATGGTGCAGTTGATTTAATTGATTGTTTTATAGAGATATGTCAATAACAGCTGTCTATTATCGAACAAGCGTCTTTGTCATTGATGAAAGTGGCTGTAATGAAAGCATTATATTTGTGTTTTTTTTTTTCTGTGCAATATTAGGTATGCAGGACGTGATTTTAACATGGAAGAGACAAGTGTTCATCCATCTTTTTACAATGTGCTGCTTGTGCTCTGTGGCCTCTCTGACTGATATGGGCATGCACTGATGTTGTGACTGCGCGCAGGGCTGGTTGTTTGAGCCCAGACCTGTGACTGATGTTTTAATGGGCATCACATGAGCCAGTGGTGAGCTCAGGGTTCATGGAGCGTAAGAAATGACCCGGTGACATTGTGGCTCTTCCCCACTCTCCTCTTCACGAGAGGTGCCTCTGGTAAACTGTGTCCTTGCTCGCCTTGCAGGTGAGGCGCACCTACTGAGCCTGCTGGGCCTTCAGTTTTAAGCGCCCGAGACTTAGAGCCTGGATGGAAGCAAGGTTTAAGGATGGACATCTTGTCTCTGTACCCCTGTTCAGCAGCCAGCACAGAGAAAATGAGTTCTGTGAGTTGGGTTTTAGATTTGCCACTGTAGCACTTCCACTCTGATACACTGTAGCTACCATCAGGGGAAGGCTGTCAGAGAGAGAGAGGCGCGGGGGAGAGAGAGAGAAGAGAAGCAATGAAGCACAGCAGTGCTATCTAATAGATCAATTTGTAATAAATCTGTTGCCTCAAGCTGTTGTTGTTCCTTCTACTCCAGTAAAGGTGTCTCCGTTTCTCAGGCAAGAAAATGCTTGTCAGGCAGACATACAGAGCTATCAGTGAATGAAATTTCTAAAGCACAGTAAATCATTTTCTCTGTGCTCACTTTACATAGGTTGAACACTGCTTTCTTATCAGCACATTCCATTGGTCAAAAGGAGGTTATAACCAATGATAGGGCTGAGCGCTGGGGAGAAATGAGAATGCGCTCCCCTCACATTAAATTTCCCATTATCAATATGAGCCATTAATCATGATGAAGGAGCTATTGATTGGGCTATCAGCCAGGTTGGTCAATTTATTTGCCAAGGTCATTCCACAATGAGGATCTGTTGAAGTAGTGCTGCTTTTTCACGAAAACCAAGCGGCAGGAATTGAAATGGCCCCATTATTATGACAACAGTTTGATCTTTAAAGGTAACAAGGCGGGCCTCTATGGAACCACATGGGGACCTCTCCTGCTCCTCCTCCACTAGCAGCCATATGGACCGTACTAATTGTTTCGCCAACCATTTTCACGATCCATTGGGGACTTGTGGAAGTGCTGTAGCTATAATGTCACCAACAGTGGGCTGGCTCATGAAAGAAACATTAGCAAGCGAGATGGCGGAAGACAGGAAGGCAATACAATTGCAAGTCAACACAATTATTGATTTTATTCAAATGAAATGTGTAGTTCTCTGTTCTGGATCTGGCCGTCGGTTGCCTTACAAAATATAATTTCTGTTTTCTTTTTCCCAGTTGTAGCTTAGACCAAGCGTTCAGTTCGGTCTCCTGGATGTACCTTATCAGCCAGAAGAATCTAATTCTAGGCATGATGCCAGTGTACAAAGATAAAGCTAGTAAGAGGACTTATTCTTGTAATCCCATATGTCTCAGATGTTTCATCCTATTAATTGATCTGATGATTTTTCAGAGGAATACAGTTTATTCTGATTCTGACCAGTACCTCATTGTGATTGTAAATGTCTTTCATCCGTTTTGTTTTGTGACCTTTACAAATTCAGAAGCTTGAATGTTGAATGTATTGTGACATTCACCGCATTTCTTTGCCCTTCAGGCCAGGATTAGTCGTCGAGTTTGAAGTGCTAAGTGTGACTGAGCAAATCAATGTGTGTTTCGCGTGTTTATAATATACAATAATTATGAAAAGAGGGCATCTATGGAAATTACATCCTGTAAGAGGAGGAAGGGTGTTGCAATGGTGACCCGGCGGAGATGAAGGGGAGGAAAAAAAAAGCGTGGGTGCATGTGTTTCATTGTGTCGCTAACAGTTTTCTTGTAATTATTAGAGCAGTGTTTGCTGCGGAGCTGTAAATCTACAAATCTCCTGTTAATAAAGCGGCAGAGGCAGCCGAGCCTAGACTGGGAAATAAAAGGCAATCAAGCCTCCAGAGCATCCTGTCTCATACCCCAAAATGAAGCAGCAATCCTAATTAACTGAGAGGATGAGCAGCTCTTACTACAGTGTAGCTAGTCAGCTCCAGAACTGGCTATACTCTAATGAAGGCAGCTCTGCTAGCCGCCTGCAACCTCTCTCTCTCCCTCTCCCTGCATCTCTCACCTTTCTTCCAGCCCTCTCTATCTGGCTGGCACTTCAAGTGTTTTCTCCTCCTCCAGGTTCTCTCCTTCTCTACCTCTCCTCCTCCTTCCTTGTGTAGCCGAAGTTGTGGATGTGGCCATTGCACTGATGGGAGTGAGAGAAGCTTTGTTGCCTTAAGTGTCTGGGAGTCCCTGCACAGGAAATCGGTGATGATGGCCTCTGTGATGGTTATTGCTGCTTATGTAAGTGCTGTGAGAGAGGGGAGAGGAAACGTCAATCCTCCATTGATTTCTTAGATCCTCTTCCCAAGATGACAATAAAGTTGTCTTGTGTGTCATCTTCAAGTGCTCCGCCCACACAAATCAGCGGTGTAGCAAATTACTCCTGTCATCAGCTAACATGTTCAAAACAGCACTGTGTGATCATTTGTGGAGTTGAAAGTCAGGTTAAACCTTGCTTAGCACTTGATATTTGTTTGTACATGCCTGTACACGGCCGCCACATTCTTTGAAACGTGACATTCAGCAATACACGGTTATATTTACTGTCCCACTATTCACGAAAGCTCGTATAGGCCTGTAAGTAAGCTCTAATACAAAATAAGATATATGCCGTGAAGTGAATGCTGTGCTATAAACCATCTTTGTTGTTGTGGAGAATTGGTGATGATTGATTTTTGAAACCCAAGCTTGCCTCAGCTCCCAGCCAGCTGCTCCTCTGTTACCTGTAAACTTGTCCTCTCTGCTTTGCTTTGTCTACGGATGGCATGGGCTCTTTCTCTGTCCTGCCCCCACCCCCTCTTTGTTGTACCAAAGCAGCCCAAAAAGCCTCCAGGGATGAACAGACAAATAGAAGACACGAGAGGTGAGGCTCGGTTACGTTCTCCCATCTATCTCTCTCCCTTGCAGGCACTCTGCCAGACAGTTTCGGGCACTCAAAAGCAGCAAATCGATCACTGTAGGATTCACTGTCACTTAGCAGGCTGGGTAGCGCACTAGGAGGCAAATCCTCCTCCTCCTCTCCCCATTTCACTACCTTCCTCCCTATGAAGAAAATGCTATTTGGCATGGCATTGTGAGTCCTGGTTCTCTGTATAGATGGGCTTATTCAGTCTAGCCCCAAAAGCTCTTTCTCTGCCTCTTCAGTTATAAATTGGTAGAATTGCTCTGATGGCAGGCAGTTAAGTGCTGGTCACATTTTAAGTACTGCAACTGGATGGGTCCAGTGACAGCGTTCATGTTGATTTGCGTTGAGTGTTTTTTAACAACAGGATTGCTTGGGTGAGATAGAAACGCTGTTCATGAATCTCATCAAGGTTGAGATGTTTTGTTTGTGCACAGATTTCGATTGTGATTGGTAGCGTGAAGCGGCTGTCAGACTTTCAGTCTTCTCTTTTATTCTTGGCTACAAAACCGACGATCTGCCTGGCACAAAGCCAGCGCTTCCTGCAAACACCGAATGTAGTAAGCGGAAGGTGGCGTCTGGCTTCTGTCGTGCTTTCGTGCACGTGCACTCGGGATTCTGCGCACAAGCACATAGACAACACGTGCTCGGTCGTAATAAGCCAAAAAAATTCTCCTGACAGCAGGGTTTAAATTTCACTCCTCAGTGCATTGGCTCTGTCACAGGGAAGAGATTCACCACCACCTCTGGCCCTCAGAGCCCTCTTCCCGGAGACCAGCAGTCCTCCTCTTCTCCCTGTTTCCCTCTGTATTTAGCACTCAGTCTTTTCCTCTAATCAACGACAGGCTTGTGTAAATCTCTACATAAAACAATGCACAATGCCGCTTTATTTCTTTTTTCTCTTTTCCCTCTGCATGACTCTTCCCCAGAGTTTTTTTTGTCTTGCCAGTGCAGCTGCTGCTGTGAAGACGATGACAACAGGCAGAGAAAACTAAAAGGACACGTCGTCTTTACCCCCTCTCACCCCCCCTCGTTTTTCTCTTCTTTCTCTATCACTCCACCTTCCTAACGTAGCTGCCTACATTACAGACTTGTCCACCTTGTGTTGCTATGAAGAATGAACAATGAAAGTGATAACATGACATTCTCAAATTTAAGCTTTAGGTGTGGGTGTACCTGTAGTGTGTGTGTGTGTGTGTGGTATAGGTCAAATGAGAGAATTTTTTTCCTGTGTTATGACTTATGTGGCATATTTTGTTTGTAAGCAAATGGAGAATGAGGGAGCTCAGGGGGGCAGAGGAATTGACAGGAGCGTTTTAATTGCTTGTGACACGAGAAATGAGAAACAATAATGTGTGACTAGTGGGCCCAGGAGATTACAATCTGGTCGGCCGTTTAAAGTAGTGTCAGAGAGATGCATTACCACATCTCTGTCTCTCTCTCTGCCCCTCTGAGCCATAAACCACTCACGAGCATTTAGCCAGCAGTGATTTCTCCTCTGTTCACCTCCTCGCCCTGTTCGTGATCCTGTGGAGCTGCTGGTGGAAGACCTCCCAGGCGTCTTGAAACAATCCTCAGCGTGGGTGTGTGTGTGTGTGTGTGTGTGTGTATATGTGTGTGTGTCTGTCTCTGCTTGCAGCCGTGGTTCTCGGCAAATCTCTGCAGCACCACCTGATTTGACTTGGTAATGGGGCATTGATGAGTCTTGGGGGAAATCGGAAAAGGAGCACAAAACTGTACAGCAAAAACCCACTACTGTGGGGTGGCGGTAATGACAGCATCAGGCTTCTCAATAGCAATTGACAAAAGAGGAAAAAAGAGAGCGTGAAGTAAAAAATGGAGGGCTGTAGAGATATAGCTGTCATCTGTTGATGCCTACAGCCACCTGCTTTTCCAACAGGGGGAGAAAGAAGCTAAGAGGTGGAGATGAGCCTCAGCACCCAGGCTTGAAGTCGATTTGTATTTTTTACTCCGCTGTACTGAAAAAGCAAGCTCTCTCCTCAGGACAGCAGATTATTTACATCTTTAGGAAAGCTCATTGCTCACAGAATATTGAGTTCAGTGTGGAGGACATAAAAGGTAGCCAAGCCACGAGTAGTAGGAGAGATAAAAGCAGGATCGCTTAAGCACTCTGTGTTATTTGGAGCACATTTCTACTGCTGTTGATGTAGCCACTAGCCTAATAATTCATCTTGCCTAGTTTTTATCGCTCAGCGCATGCCCACGCTCATGCACACGCACGCACACCCACACACGCAGCACCTACACACAGCAACTACTCACAAACACAAATTCCCCACGCTGGAGAGGGTAGAGTCCCCTTCTAATATAAAACAAGCGATTCAAAGATGAAATGCTCATCATTCTGCCGTCTCACCATGGCCATCCAACAGATGAGTAGTGCAGCTAACAAAAAGCAGGGGCTGCCTACGCCCAGCTCCCTCACAGGGGCATCTTGTCTGTGTTATCACTCCAGCTAGTGCAATTAATATTAATGTGCTTTAAAGCACGCTCTAGCAGCCCTGCTTCTCTCTCTCTCTCGCTCTCCCTCTCTCTCTCTTTTTCTTTGTGTGAGTGTGTGTGTGTTTGTGACTCAGGAGGAAGAGAGCAATAAAGCCAGCGGGGGATAAGAATCTAGGCAGGATATGACAGTCCTCATGTCAGCTGTCTTAGAGCTGGAGGGATATGTGGATAAAGACAAGGGATGAAGCTGAATCCCAACCAGACAGACAGACAGGTAGTACGGCGTGTAGGTAGAGACTTCGAACATTCAGAGCGGCCTGGCTGGGGGCTGCGCACAGCCTGTTTATTTAGTCATGTTGTAATAATGCTTGACCTTTTCTTTCAAGTCCACGGCCTGACCTTTAGCACCTTACTCCCCTGCAAATTAGTGTGTGATGTGTGTGTGTGTGTGTGTGTGTGTGTGTGTTTCTTTCTCTCTCACATGCACACATGCAGAGAGAGAAACGAGCACCTCCTTTGCAGGGAGCTTCATGGTCTGCCAACTCCAGGAGTGGATTGTTCCAAATTAGTATGCATTAGGTGGTTAGTGCAAAGCATTTAATTATGCGAGATGGCACTAAACTGTCTATGTTATGATTAGCCCAACACGTTACAACCTTAATCTCTTCATTTTTTTCCCTCTCTCTTTCCATGGGTGAGGAGGAGGTACAGGGTGGGGGTAATAGACTGGTGAAGGAGGACAAGGTGGGGGTGGGGTGTTTTTTTTATTTTTTTTAGAAATGCTACCATATTCCCATTAGATGTTACAAGTATCCCCAGTATCTCTTCGGGCAGTGTTTTCTCCCTAGAAGGATTTTGATATTTTCTTGTCTTCCATCCCTCACTCCCCCCCCAGATACTTTGTCAGACGATATTGAATCAAGCCGCTTCCTTTTATGTGTGTATGTGCACATCCCCGCTCTCTGTTTTCACTGAGCCGCTTTTCATGGTAGGCAAGGCTTTTTTAATCTTGGGCAGCAGGCAGCGGTGGCAGAAGCAGCCTGGGCAGTAGTCAGAGTGAGCCAGGCAGCCATCCAGCCATCTAGCCATCCAGGCAGCCAGGCAGTCAGTCGCTGCAGTGGAGCCCCAGCAACTCCCCGGAGGAGCCCATTATACAGGAGAGATATCAAACCATGAATCATTTACGCCAGTCCTCCCCTCCCCTCCCTTTTCCTACCCTTGCACGCAGCCCTGATGCCCGGCCGGCCGCCTGCTTGCCGCTGTCTGCATCTTTAATGAATGATTATTGCATTTCATAAACATGGGCTACAGTAATTAAAGTATTATTGATCCTTTCCATGTTGGTGGACAAAAATTTTTGTTTTTTTTTTGCCCTCCTCTTCACACAACATCTTTTTTTGTCACCATGCTGGATAGAAAAAATCCCTCTAGGAACAGCAGAAGGTGATTTATTTAGCCTGACGTTGTGACCCCCCCCCCCCCCCCCCCCCCCCCCGTTTAGGCATTTCAAGAATAGGCTTCATTCAGGGAGGGAGGGGGTTGATAACACAGTAGGGTGGGGTCTGTGGGTCGTTTCTAATTGTGCAGTATGGCGTGAGGATCGTGTTGGATGGTTTCCCTATGTTAGTGTTTTGTGTTTTGCGTTAAAGGTGTAGGGGGTTAATGTGCTGGAAAAGAGTGATTTAGGTCAGTGGTCGTGTCTGCATCTGTCACTCTGACAAGCTGGCGCTCTAGGAGGCTGTGCGGCATTGAATAAAGGAGAGAGTGAGAGACAAGTGAGAAGAGAGCTGGCTCTTTCAAACGGGGAAAAAAAAGGAAAACCTGACTTGACTGTGATTTGTGCTCTCAGCGACAGGCACCGTGTTACAAGCAGCCGTTTGATATAAACCTAATCAGTTTCACCTCTTTATTGAGGATCAAGACAGCTAAAGCCTCTGCAAATAAGTGTATGTCTCCCTGCCTTCCTCCATCTGTTTCTCCTTCTCTCCCACCCTCTTCCTCAGCTCTCCCTGCTGTCATCTCTCCTGGTCATTTTTCCCTCTCTACTCTCACTTTTCACCACGCTTGTCTTTCTCCCTCTCTCTCTCTCTCTCTTTCTCGACATCTTTGCTGTGTTTCCTCATCCACCCTCTCCCCAGTTTCAATCAGGAGTGCACTTCAGTTTCTGTGTAAATATCACAATCACTGATGAGGAAAAAGTGCTGGCATTTCCACAAGGGGATCAGAGGAGCCATTTTGTGTATCATTTATTAATGTGCCTATCTCCTCTTTTGCGCTATCTTCCCAGGACTTGTATGGATTCTTTCCTGTCATACAGGAAAAAATATAGCCCTATTATTGTTTGAAAAATTTCCAAGTTTAGCAATAAAACTTCTTTGTAGTGAATAATGTCTACCCTCTGATTAATTTCTTTTCTGTAATGATTTTTTTCAGAGGATTGTATTATGATGGTTGGTTAAAACAAATGATATTTATTCACAGCTGTTGTTTGTCTTCACAAACACTGCTCAATAATACCACCACAAAAACAATGTTGCTAAACACAACATAGAAATGTGATGATCAGATTAATCCAGCCATTTAAAGTATGAGATAGCCTGTTTGAGCTAGCCTGTGCTGATTGCTAGCCTCTTCTCCGTGCCCTATGGCTTGTCCCTTTTGTTAGTGAGCCACATGGCTCTCTACAGGGCTTAGTCTAATCAGTGCTAAATATTCAGCGGTAGCCCATAGCCTAATCAGCCAGAGCATAATCATTGTCAACCAATTGCATTCCTCTTGACCTCCCAGATGGAGGTAGACTGCACAGCCTCTCCATAGCGCCGCCTCAATTACTGCAGCAGTAATGGTGATAAAGAAGACCACAGGCTCAAATGAAAATGGCTGATTGATGTGGACACACATGGCTCATAATTGGATTTAAAGGAAGGATGTTAATGATGTTAGGGGAGCCGTAGAGGAGCAGGATTCTAAACACTGACCAGGTATTTAGTGATTTACCCCTCCTGCCTCCTCATCTAATGCAGTTGTGCATCACAACAGTATCCTCAGGGGTCTTGGCACCTAAAGCACAACTCTCTTGTCCCACCCCTGCAGCAATGTCAAGGGGTGTGTGTGTGTATGTGTGCTTATGTGTGCTGCCAGTGACTGGCTCTCTTATGCTAGTGACAGCTGTGGGGTCAGAACAAAAAGCTGTCTATTTCCAAAGCAGCAGCCCTCCTTGTCCTCCTGTGCAACACACGCACACACTCTCTCTCTCTCTCTCTCTCTCTCACACACACACACACACACACACACACACACACACATGCACGCATAGAATGAGTCAGTGGGAGAATTTGGGGAGATGGGATCTGTCTGTCCTAGCTGTTGCAGTGCACAAGGCAGCGGCTAAAGCTTATTTTCATTATTAATTAATCTATCAATTATGTTTCCCAATTAATAAATGAATAATTTTGTCTAGTCTGCCTTTCAGACAGCTCAAAGTAATGTCTTAAATTTTTTCAGTCTAACAGTAAAAACAAATGTTGCAAACCCTCATGTTTGCGAAACTGTAACCAGGAAATGTTTAGCATGTTTATTTGATGTGAATCATATGACTAATTCATGATAAAACAGTCAGTTCTGTAGATTGACTAATTGATTTATTAACAGGAGGAGGAGTTGGTCAGTCATGTTGCTGGGGGGCATTTCAGAGACCTCCTTGTTGTCTGACTGCTCTTCATTTATTTCTGTTTATCCTAATGGAGAGCGTTAAGCGAGGGATGTAATTAATTGACCCTGGCGGCTCAGAGGGGCCGTGGATGAGTCCGGGAGCAGGTGCTGACTGGGCTGCCCACTGTCTCTTACTCAGGTCCTCATGTCGGTGTGCATATCTCTGCCGGGCGCCCAGTGCTCCCCGCTGACCGATTGGCTCAGACGCCTCTTGGTAAGTGCAATGATGCTGGATGCCTGAGCCTGCGTGAGCGGCATAATACCGACTAATGCCTGAAGGAGCGCTCTCCCCCATTTCTCTCTCTCCCCTCTCCCCTCAGCTGCTGCTTAGCGAAGCCTGGCCAGTGCAGAGCAGAGCTGAGTGCCTCCTTTTCTACTCTCACTCTGCTCTGCCTGGCAGTTTATTAAAAGGAATACTAGCTTTTTCCTCGCGCCCGGGCGTTTGATTTCGACAGCAGCAGAAGCTGTCATGGCAGATAAAAGGCAGCGGGCCCCAGAATTACGGTGCACACAGCATCTGTATTTACTGCGTCATTCTCCCTGCCTCTGACAAGGGAGGAGGAGGAGAGGAGGAGAAAATGGAGGACAGGCTGCTGCATTCATGTGTCTTTACATTGACATGTCTCATCAAGGAGAGAGGTGGACAGACAGTCTACAGTGAAGCCATCAATCAGCCCCTTTCAATACGCCTGTCCAACACACTGTTATACTCACACATAAAGACTGACAAAAGAAGGCATTATTGCTGCTGTTGACACACTTTTATAAACCTCTTTTTATATAATAGTAGGGTGATTGTGGTGTGCTGGCTAAAAATGCCAAGAAAGCAGTTGACATTTTTGAACTGAGACAAAATAGATTGATATGATTGCTGGTGTTGTTGCTTTGATTTTTGTTTTTCAAATTAGCAAGTAACAAACATAAATTACACAGTCATCATATATAGTCATAAAAATATAGTCAGAGGTGATTTGTTCTCATCGTGAGTGTAATTGATTCCTCAGATGTTTGCCACTTTTAGTTAATCAGATAATTGGTTAAAATGATTTGATTCCAATTTTCTAAAAAGCGTTTTCTCTCTAAGCCTCGCCTTGAAAACAACTTAACAGAGAGACCCATTTTCCTGGCAGTATCCGTCACTGAGGCTGCGGGTCATGCTAATTTTTCATCGGCATCATTTCATTGAGCTTTAATTAACACAACAAGGATTCGGTGTCCTCCAGTGTCATCCACTCAGACAGCTAATACAAACTCATTAGCCTAACTCCCAGTAACTCTAAAACGAAATGATACTACACTGTTTACTCCTGTGGTATATATTAGAATTGATGTATTCATCCACATAAATCAAGGTTTTCAGATCGTATTGTTCTGTAGGCCATTTCATGTGCTTGGTATCAAAGGTGGAATAAGCCTTCTGTATTATACAATACAATCCTGGTGCTAGTTTGTTTAACCTGCTTGCGTTGCGTTCGAGGCGACCAGCTGTCTGTCTTCTTTGCGCGTCTCGATGCTCTAGCCTGTGGTGACAGCAAGACTAATGTATTCATGGCGCTGCCACGGTGAGAGGCATTACTTTACCTTTGCTTAATTGAGGGGAAACTCCCCTGACACCTGCTTAGCACAGCACTCGTTGAGCAGAGCGGCCAAACTCAACCCTAGGAGCTGAGGCCACTGAACCCTGACTGAGAAATAACACAACCCGAGACCACCCAGGGACTGCCGAGGGGAGAAATGATTTAATACTGTTGATGAGACACTGAGCCCTCCTCCACACCGTCTCCCCCTCTCCCTTGCTCTCGTTCCTCCTTACCTGGGGAGGGAGACAGCTCTGACTCAGTGCCTGAAGGTGTATTTAGATGGGGCTGCTAAATATTTCATACCCTAAAGACAGAGAGACTGAGTAAAAGAAGAAGAAGAAGCAAAAAGAGGAGCAAGAGGGGCAAAAAAAATCAGTGCAGAGGGTTTTGACATGGGTTGTGGAGGGAGGTTAGGGAGTGTAGTCAAGGGCAGTCAGGGCAGGCTTGTAATTGGCTGACACCAGAATATAGCAGTGGAATTGTGTGTGTGTGTGTGCAGTCAGGCAATGTCTGAATACTGTAAGGCCAAATATATCGCTCCAGCCAGACTGCATTGCTTTCAGGGTGTTGATATGCTGCCATCACCTTGCACTAGAGCGAATGTTGATCTCAAGTACAACAGACATAGTATATTATTTTCCTTGGGCTCCAATACCAACCAACCCCCCCAACACCACTTTTTCAGTGATACAGGCAAGGTCCCATCTGAGACTCAGCATGACAGCTCGACTGAGCTCCTGCCTCGTTTTTAATTGTCCCATGCCCCAGGGGCTGCTGGGAGCTAGCTGGGCGGGGCTGAACATTTTCTCCGGGGTGGGGGTATGAGGGAGAGGTGGGTGACAGAACACTCGCAATGTCAGGTGCAGGTGTGGAGAAAAGTGATGGAGAGGGGGCTGACAAGCCTAACCGCGGGGAGCCGAGTATCGGGAAGCCGTTCGCTCAGATGGGAGAGGAGAGAGAGGTTTATGTAAGAGGGAGGCACACAGGGAGGCATCCATCTCCCCGCTCCAGCGCCACTGCACTCACTGATAGATATTATGTAGCTGTTATCAGACACCACTGCTAGAAATGTATGCAGAGAGCACAGTGTGGCCTTAGTGGTACAACAGCGATAGATTTTTGTACTGTGACTGATAGTAGCCTCTTGTCTTTTCATTCAGAGGAAGTTTTATCATCGCAGGACTTGAGGAGTCTGTTGCTTTCCCTTTGTCTAGTTCATTCATTCCTCGGTTTATAACATGTCTGTTGGACAAAACATCCTCCCAGTCACATTTTAAACCATAACAGTCTGCTCCCACCGTGGTCTTGAGTTTTTGTTATCTGGCTCAGCTTGATAGATGTGATTAGTGCTCAATTGTAGTAATCAATTGATCAACAGAAAATTAATCGCAGACTCTTTGGATAATCATTTAATGATTTGTTGCTTTTCCTTGTCTAAACATAAATGTCTAAACTAATATCTTTTTAACTTTTTTTTTTTACTGGGGAAAAAAGTAATTTGAGTATGTCGCCTCAGGCTCTAGGTAAAGGTGATGAGCATTTTAAATATTTTTTCGCAAATAATTCATTAATTGAGAAAATAATGAGTGCCATATTTTCGGGAGGTGGCGGCTCAGGAGGTAGAGTGGGTCACTCTCTAATCAAAAGGTCAGTGGTTTGATCCCTGGCTCCCTCCAGTCCATGTACTGAAGTGTATTTGGGCAAGATACTGAACCCCAAATTGCCCCCAATGTATCATCTGTGTGAACAGGTGTGTGTGTGTGTGTGTGTGTTAGAGTGCTTTATACGTATGTAGAACAAGCACTGTATGAATGTGTGTGAATGGGTGAATGTGACCTGTAGCGTAAAGTGCTTTGAGTGGTTGACATGATTAGGAAAGTCCATTTACCTTTATTGATAAATGAAATAACCGGTAGTTGTAGCTCTAGATGTGATTATGTTATCAACTGCTTTTACATGGACCGCAACAATCTCACACCTGACATTATTCTACATTTTTATTTGCTGTTTATGTGGGTTACATACTCCCATTTAAATGCTACACAGTGCAGCCCAGTTAATATCTTTAGCTGCCTACTCCACATTATGTTGTCGTATGAGTTTCCTTCCAGTATTCTGCCTCATGCCACACCATACATCTTGCAGCTACAAGAAGACTGAGTCATATGGTAGAGCCTCTTTTATCAAGCCGCCAGATCGCTGCAAAACACTGTCAAAGCTCCAACTGTGATTCATCATTCCATTAAGGTGTACACATGTCGAAAATGCTGTTGAATCATGCAATTGGAATACATGTCTAATGTGATTATACTTTCTGTGGCTATGACCATATTCAGGTTAGGGTAATTGGAAAAGTATTTTTACATGGCAATTTATCATTAAGAATAACATTTCAATTGGGGGAATTATTGAGAAAGAGCATTCCCTGTAAACATAGTCATTGAGCTGTTGAGTCTTTTTTTTAGTGAAACATCTGAACAATAGCAGAGCTGTTCAGGGCTGCTGGAATTAAATGTTGTGCAGCCGAGAGGAAGCAGCAGCGTGGATTTGGGTCTTGCTCTTCCTGTGCTGCTGGCACAGAGACGTCATCCAGCCAGTCACACTGGGGTCAGAGGCTCTGAAAATAGCCCTAAGGGGATTGGGGCTGCACTGATAGCATACCTGCTGTTACCCTGAGATGTTATCCAACTGCAAGCCAGCCCAGGCTCCCTCCCAGCTGCTGTGCTCTGCTTTGGATTGTTCTGCAATACCTCACACAAAGATGGAGTGGGGCCATTATACCTCTGGCTCTGTAACACTCCCCGTAGACACACAAACGCACACACTCATGCTTACTTACACCTGCACATCCACGTATGCACCTGCCTGCAGCCATGCACGTCGTCGCTGCATCTAGGTCTGCATATGTTTGTCTTTGCCCGTACAGATCATCACACACACGTACCCAAATGCGACCACACACACACTTATGCACATCAAACCTGATTGCACTGTCACTGCAAAAAGCTTCGTAGTGGCAGCACAGGCAGGCTGGCTTTTTTTTTTCCACAAAAGGGTCAGAGTTGACTGCAAATTACAGCTGGTGGCCAACCAAGGCTGGTGATGGATCTCAATGCACTCAGTGTTTACCCACACACCTGCACCCCCACGGACGGGAGAGACGGCAGGCACAGCCGAGAGCACACAGCCATTTTGTAACACCTCAAGGAACTCTCCCTCTTCGCTCCCTCCTCTCCCTGTATGAGGAATAGATGAGGTGGTGCCATTAAGTGAATTTGCTGTTATTTCCCCAGGCTCTTAGCTGAAGATGTCAAACCTCAGCCAGTGAGGCAGCCAAGGATGACTGCCGACTCAGTCAGAGGCAAACACACACGCGCTGCACTCTGCTACGCACATGATCAGCTTTCATGCTCCTGTGTAATTTATCAAATTGCTTGGGCATGTGATGAATGGGCCCAGATCTCAAAAGGAACAAAGGCATTAGGTTTGCATTAGGTCGCTGTTATGCCCATGTAACAGCTTAGAATTTAATTACAGTAAATGGTAAACATCGTATTCACATTTTCTGAAACAATAATTCAGTAGGCCTAATTGCTTTGTAGTTTCACAGACTACACTTGAGCAATTACACAAGTGGAATCGGCTTGTTAAACAAAACTGTTCAGTCCCATTACTTATACTGCAGACTACTATATTCACTTACTGTGTGGAATAATGTTCTCTACGTGTTCTCACGAATGCCGGCGCTCACACATCTTTACTGTAGAAGAGGCTGGCTTTCTCCTGGTGGTTTGTCACAGTTCTCCATTGTATTACACACTGCCTCTCCTTCACACTCCGAATCCCCCCCTTCGTTCTTTCTTCCTCTCCCTCTCCTTCCTTGCTTCCTAAATCATTTCTTTACATGTGTGTTCTCGCTGTGATTCTGATACTTCATAACGGCAGGAGGAAATTGAGCTGACCTTGAGGCTGCCGAGCTCCTTTATAATGCTGATGTATGGGGCTGTGGGCGCAGGCAGCCAGTAAGTGAGAGGCATGTTTTACTTGCCCAGGAGCAGGGGCCCAGGTCAGACGATACTGCGTTCATTTCCTTCAATTGAGCCATTAGTGTGCTGAGAATCTTAGTGTCACACTCCAAGTCCACTAGGTGATTTACCACATTAGCCTTGTATACTGGAGAATGTTGCATCATGCCTAAAGGATGATGATAGGGGTGAAGCCACAGACAGGTTAACTCTGGATAGAGCTAAAATGTGATTTAGACAGTGCTACTGCACGCCAGTGTTACTGTTTGCAAAGGTCTCGGCCCAAGGTCACTAGGGCTGAATTCACAAAGAGGATTGTTTCTTGGCCAGTTTCTGTATTTACAGAGTGGGTGACAGGACTGCCATTTTAAAAATGACACAGTCTCTTTGAACCTTATGTCACCATGGCTGTTATTGGTGTCATTATTTGTTCAGGATGGAGATGGCCTACTCTCTCTCTTTCAGCAGCCTCTGCTCATCAGAGCAATCATTAACTCCTAACACACAATCAGGCTGCCTCAAATTACAGCCGCGATTGAGACAGTCATTGGCAGGAAAAGATGAGAGGGCTTATGATTCAAGTATGAACACTGTTCAGGAGGTTGACACGATAAATTAATATTCAGAAATATAATGCAATCTAACGCACAGCTCCGCAATAGATGGCACCTTTGTGATGCTCAGAAGATACATTTTTCTAAGAGATGCGTTGATTCAACTCGCTGTATAAATTTTGTGTCTGTATTTTGTTTTGTTATATTCACTTGTACGATATTGTCAGCTGTTGGTTATTTTTGACCACTAACACAACAAATAATGAAGCTTAATTAACATCTGTACCACAGCCAAAATTGAACTAGGCCGTGTTAAAGATTGTTTTCGATTAATCATTTAATCCTACAGTCACATTACCTGGAAATTGTGACAATGTTCTCAGAGCCCATTGGGACATTTATTTAATGTCTTATTTTGCTTAAGTAACTGTCCATAACCCAAAGATATTCAGTTTACTAGTTAATAGCATAGCATACTTTTTAAAACTTACTTTTAAAAATGACTCAAATGATAAACTCAAACTGATGTTACTGCCAACAACTATGCTCTTGCTCATTTATTTTGGCCTGTATGGCTGTAATTGTGGTTGACTGTAGATATTTCTTCTGTCCACCACCTCAGTTGGATGCTTCAGATTAAGAGCGCCATGTATCCACGCAACATTAATCCAAAAGGTTATTGAAGAGTCCAATTTCTACCTGATGATTTTCTCCATGTTCTAATGTTAGGGCATTTTGTTTCAAATGTTAAACCATGTGTGTTAAACAAAACCAATCTGCAGTCAGAACGCATTCTTCATATGGATACTTGCAACTTTGACACATATAGTTATGGACTATTCACAATGACAAAGAGACAGTAGAAATATTATAATAGTTATCCATTTGTTCTCGACTGTTAAATAATTATTTGTAATGACAGGCCGTGGTTGACATTAAGACGAGCGGAGGGCTCACCGCCCCGCCGTGTCGGGTTTACTTCTCATGTGGCATAGATCCACTTGCCTAACCCTATGTCTGATGTCAAAGTTGCACTCTGAAACAGGCAAGGACCCACCATTCACAGCCTATCCACAACACATTGATCATGCATAAATATGTTTTAGCAGCTTAACAGCAGCAGACTAATCAATTGATCCAAATTTGTCGTCCATTGATCTTGGCACTTCTGGGTCCAGACACATAGTGCATGTATGATAATGATATCATTAACAGCCCATACAAATCTATTAGGCAGGCTAAATGCTAGTAAAACCACCCAACCATGCATAAAAATATTTGCACTGCCAAATGCTGCAGTAGAGTGGTCCAAATCTGCTTTGCAAATGCCTCCTGTCACTCTACTCCTCCCCGCTCACCACAGTAACAGAAGGCAGAGAGGTAGGCTTAGCTTGCTGTGCCAAGGACTGGCATCTGTGTGTTGATGAATGTGTCGCCTGATGGCTCAATGTGCTTACCTGCACAGGAGCTGCCTACTGTCACACTGAGTTTCTCTGTCTCTCTTTTCCCACCACCACCCATGTCTTTCGATAGTAGCAGGCAGCAGAGTTGCTCCACTTGGCTACACACTGCAGCCTCCACCTGTTTTTTAAAGGTTAATGGAGCAGCCCACAATGCGCACTAATCACCAGGTAATCGCTTTCGCTTTGGCTTGATAGGTGGCTACCGCCATGATGACCAGTGCAGCCATTTTGACTATTAGAGTCAGGGTTGTTGCTGCTCAAACATGGTTGCTGTTTTGACTTTGTGATCTATGAGCTTAGATTTACCCATCTGTTTTTTTTCATAGTACATGCTAATTATTTATATTAGACTAAATGTGTAGCAGTGTGTTGTTTTTTCTCCTTGAAGCCCCTTTGGATCATTGCTCATATCCTAACATACTTGACACCACTTTTAAGTGTGGAAGATGGTGAAGCTATCTTTGTTTCTTCGCAGCAGCTGTGGAGGTTTGAAGTGTTAGCGAGCCTGGTGTTAAAATAGTGGACAGCCAGAGACACTGACAGACTGAGATGACTAGCCAAAGCAACTCACTGGTTTTGATGTCGGCTAGCTTCCGAGGGGCCGTGGTTTGAGGTGACTAACAGCGTGATTTTGGGATTGTCGCCAAAAGATCTCAATGGGACAGGAGCAAATTTAGCGTAAAGCGTGAGCGCATTTATTCAGACGTTAAAGACCTAGACCGGGCGCATCAAAGAAGGAAAGGCCAGTTTGTCTTTGTCATCATCCATATCACCCCACGGTGCTCATATAATAACCCTCAGCTCTAAGTAAGTGGACGTGATCTGTTTCACATGAGCATGCTAGGTTATAGGAATGGACATTTAGGCCTGTTGAGCTATTGCTCTGTTAAGACTAGTGGAGACTGCGTGATGGGCAGTTTGTTAGCGAATGATGTTGCATGCCTTGTACTATTTGGATACAGCCCTGAACAGATGCTAGCAGATTAAATGGAGGCGGTTAGTCGGTGACTGATTTTAGAGGGTTTCAAAACTGGGAGACAGATGAGCCCCTGTGTGTGTGTGTGTGTGTGTGTGTGTGTGTGTGTGTGTGTGTGTGTGTGTGTATGCGCTGGATGGCCACATTGTCTGTCACCGTGGAAATCCCAGAGTTACTGAAGGGATTGCAAAATCAATGTGAGCTATTCATACATGGGATCTAATCCTCAGCTTTACTGCCATTTAATCTGTGGTTATGGCAGGGCTCTGATGGCTCTAATGCTGTCAAACAGATGTCCCTGCTCAGCCACCCAGGTTAGGCTGCACCTGGTGACACCATTGAGCCCTGGCACTAGGTGGCCCGCTGCACATTTCATCTTGTCCTCAGGTGGGCAACTATTGTATGAAAACATGTATTATCATATCATGGTGCATCTAAAAAAAAATCAAGCCAAATGTTTAAATCAAAACATCCACAACCTCAAAATCTTCTTTGGCATGTTTGATAATGGAGTGAATCTAAATAATACCATGCTTATCTGGAT